>JANHJO010002097.1:81565-104167 GCA_032468235.1 Pseudoxyrhopus heterurus | reverse complement strand
GTCCCACCTTGCTTCCCCCGCCCCTTAAAACCAGGCTAGGGAAGAAAGCGGGGCGGGGGGGAATCTAAGGGGGAGGAAAGAAGAGACCCAGGCAGATTCCTCTCTGAATAGCCTCCCACCCAGATTTCCACTGATTTCCTCTCCGATCCTCCGAAGAACAGACCCCACCCCCTTTTTGGACTCTGGACTGCCACGGACCACCAAAATTTCATCGTGGACCACTGGTTGTGGATCTCTGCTCTAAGATACAAGTTCTGTTCCATCCTGAGACATAGTTGGCTGGGTAACTTTGAAACAGACTTTCTCTCTCAACCCTAGTTTCCGAAATCCACTAAACCACATTGAACCAAGCTGGTAGATTACATTTATAAAGTTCACTGAAGAGATCTTAATCCTGAAGTGGATTGATCAGATTGATCCTAATTCTCTCTCACACATATGTTATGTACATTCTGTGCAATGGGGTTGATATTTATTTATTATGTTTTCATATCTTTGCACTCAGAAAATGACTCCCAGCAGTTACACCATAAAAACAGAAAAAAAAACAATAAATAAAACCAAAACTATTTCAAAAAACTAAATTTAGATCGGATTTAAATTTTAGATTCAAGACGACCACAAGGATGAACTGCTCTATATAAGCATTTCTCAATTCTTATTTCTGCTCTTTTTGTTGGAGAGTTATGACTTTGGAACTAAAGCCTCAAAGTTGTTAGGATTGCTAGTAGAACAGATATACTTATAAAGATATCCCATTGATAACAGTATAATCAGTGGTGAGATTCAACTGGTGTAACAACTGGTTCACTTCACATGTGCTTTGCGCACGCATTGCATTGGGGCCGAACAACAGTTGAGGAGCCAAAAAACAGCGGAGGCACGGCAATCTGCGTTGCCGCGCCAATCAGCTGGGCTTAAAAAGCAAGCAAATAAAGGTAACTATAGCGCGCGAGTGGGCGGGCCCAACTCGTCTCTGAGAGAACCAGTTCACCAGAACTGGCCCTAACAGAACAAACAGTTCGTCCAAACCATTAGAATCCCACCCCTGAGTACAATACTATTTTGAATTTAAACTAATATTGATCCCATGTCAACTAAATCAGTTTTAATAGAGTGAGTGATAAGCATTTCTTCATTATCCACAGAACTGTCAACAGGGAAAAGGGCAAAAATTTGTTCTCTGCTGCCCAAACGATGAGACTAGATGGATTGGGATTTTCTTATAGTAGGAGAAGTTGAAGATTAGAAGAAACCTTGTGATGGGATGAAGACAATAATGGAGTCACAGAGAGAGGTTTGGAGTTCAAATAGAATCTAAGCAGTCATTTGTTGGGAAGCTCTGAATGTCCTATCCCCTGGTTGGGATAGAAATCATCCAAGCCATGTCCATTTGCTAATTGTAGGTTTTGTTTGTATTTTAATTAAAAGTGGAAGATTAAGAATGGAAGAGTAGATAGGAAAAAAGTGACCATCTTACATAGAACTGGAAGTATGGATGTGCATCCTAAATTTGTAAGCGACCAAACCATGATTTGAATGTATGTTAAAGAAAAATGTATGTTAAGTGAACAAATGCAATCACAATCTTAACTATAGAAGATCCCCTTATATAGTTTCAAGGTAGAATATGTCAATGAAGATTCTCAGTCATCCAAGAAGAGTTGCCTGGAAGTTTAGTCATGGCAACAGGACTTCTTTTCTTTTTGGGTTTGAAACGTTTCACTGCTTATCCAAGTAGCTTCTTCAGTCTTTCATGGTAGAAATTTTGTGTAAGAAATTTGCCACATGAAAGCATGCAACAGATGTTGAATGTGATAGTTTCTATGGTGTAGATGACAGTTAATGAGGGGTGAAGAAAAGGAAACCATCTGCTGTACTATTTGAAGATACCATCTGATGCGGCAGCAGCAGGAGCAGGTTAACAGAGTTTGTGTGACAGCTCCAATTATTTGTTTTTGTTCTGGTAAAGGTGGAGCAGTACTTTGAAACTCAAGGCAAGCCTGGAATCAGACTTCAGAGACACCTCAGAGAAAATGATGATTAAGAAAGTGCTTCAGTTTATCTCTGTCTGAAATGAAGCCTCCGTAGATTTCCATGTTCCAGCTGTTAGATGCTAGAAAGTCTAGGAGGCTGATTCTGAATGATGTTCATGGTCCCCAACTACACATCTGCAAAAAAACAAAAACAAAAAAACAACTCTCTGGCTGTACAAGAAGGAACACAAGGCTGTGTAAGGTGGAGGTGGCTTTGATATATTTCCTGGGTGGAAAGATCAGAAAACAATACAGGCCTAACAGTGAAAAGGTTTTCCACATACAGCCATTCAGTTCAGTTTTATTTCTGGATTGCTGCTCTTCACACTTCATCAGAGGCTGCTCTAAAGGTTCCCTGAGTTTTTGGAATTGGGCAACTGCCAAGCAGCAGGAAATCTCTGAAGAAGATCCTGAAGATACTTTTATCTTTTTTTATTTAGCCTTTGAATCTTTTCCTTGGATATTATTTCTGAGGACCATCTATAGTTAATTAAGACTGAAACTTCATCCTCCTGACCTCAGGAATGACGGAGAAAAGATTCATGAAGGAAGCAGAGCTGGGTTTTTTTTCAAAATAAACTTGAATGTTTTGACTTGTAATTTGCTTGTTTTCTTTCTTTTTTTATATCACAATTAACTCCTTTGGCTAATTATACCTTTTAATAAAGGACGAAATATATACCCTCAAGACGAAATATATACCCTCAAGACTGGCTAGTTAATTATTTAAACTATGCAATGGCTTATTCAGCCTCTAGAATAAGGGGAGTTTGGCAGAAAAAGTGTTCTTATTTTATGTTGTTTGAGATATGGAAAGGGAGGATGAGTTTAATTATCCACTTTTTATAAAATGCATTACATTAACCAAAAATTAAGTAATTTTATATAATTGTGTTCCTAAAGAAGCAGAATTAATATGTGGGCATTGCTAGAGATTGGAATTCAGAAATAAAAGCACATCCATTACCTTTTGATTAAAGTTCTCAAATTTCTTAACCACAACAAATGCAAAGTTGTATATGAAACTATTTAACAATAAATAAATAGAGGCATATGGTAAAGACTGAAAGGATCATTTGGGAAATTAAGAGTGCACATATCCCTAGAACAAAAGGGCACAAATGCAGAAATTGTAAACATGACATATAAAAATAGTCAATTATACTAAACCACATGATCTTAATAGCAAACCACATAATCTTAATAGCACGCACTTTAGTATTTTTTTTAATAAATGCACTTTTTATTTTGGGGTTATTGGTCTATAAAATTAACATGGTTATGCCACTTTATTCTATGTTACAGACATTTCTGATTTACAGATGACTTAAAAATACTGCCTTATTATTACAAGTAAAAACTAAGGCATGCAATTATAGTTAAATATATACATGCTAATTTTAAATACATTAAGACATTATCTTTGGAGTTCAAAGCATATAGTATGCTGTTTGGTAAATAAAGTAACACCTTTTTTCGATAACATCACCATGCCGAATCCTTAACTGTATACTTGCAATAAATTATGAAATTTAATGTTTTCTAACCTTTGTACATCTATTAGATTAATTAAGTTCCTGACCTATTCTGGTAAACTGGTTAATCGCCCTCCACCTCAATATGTCCTCATTCTGTACCAATTAATATAACATATATTTATTTTATTTCTAGCATGCTTTCACTCCAAAGAGACAAGGCAGCCTAGATAGAACTCAGTGAGGTAGGTATGGCTACAGCAAAAGTCACTGGCCCAGAGTTAGCAGGGAGTTTCATGGTTGAGTAGAATTTGAATCTTGGTTCTCCCACATCCAAGTCAAATACTGCAGGGTTTTTAAAAAAAACATCAATTAAAATAAAATTTGATGCACACTTATTAAATGATGTCATTTGATAGAGATGAGAATTCACATGACAGCTAGGATCACATTTGTCAACCCTACTGCTTCTATTTGTCAGTGAATATTATTGGAACTGAAAATCAAGGCAACGAGGAAGATCAAACCAATTGGTTACCCAGTATTCTTTCCATAAAAATGTCCGTATTTTTCAAATGTTATCCTTTTTCAAAAAGTTGGAAAGATCCATTTTTGGTTATAACATTCATACAGAAGGATCTACTCCTGCAGTTAAGTTAAATAAAAGTGCCCACATTAATTCAATATTATTCATACAAATAATACACAGCATTTAATTTTACAGTAAAAAAGATTGGGATAGCAGCAAAGGGTGACTATGAGACTCTAAATCCACTGAAGTTAAAATCTTATATTCACTGATTTAAAAATAAGCCCTCCTGAACTCAGTGGAACTTACTTTTGAGTAGATCTGGATAGGTTTGTACTACTCAGAAATTCATTTTTTCTTTTGCAGGCCACAACTGTGACTGCTTTCCCTCCTAATTATCTAATTTTGAAAAATATCTTTTTTTTCCGTATGTCCTAACACAACACGTGGAATTAACTTTATCATATCATCTATTGCATACCATAAGCCAATATACCTCCTAATTCACTGGCAATAAAAGAAAGCATGCAGTTATCATTTATGAATTGAATCAATACATTTATTCATTCAGTATAGCATCGCCACATCAATGGGCACTCTCGTGCCTATACTGTCCTTTCATAAGTATAAATAGCTGATTACAGTATTAGTGCCTTTTCATTGTGGAAAAAGAAATAATTCAATCCCAAACATAGAAAATAATTTCTCAAGAAAAAAAAAAGAGATGTCTATCTTTTTGAGAGGTTTATCTATTTCAAGTGCAAATACAGTACAGAAGAAAGCTGAAGAAAGCTTTATGCATGCTCAGTTTTCCTGACATTACCCTGAGTCATGCATTTTGTCTTGCACCATAAACATTAAATATAGTCCTTATACCGATGGAACCAACCTGAAAAATGAAAGAGGCTGCCTCCAAGTCTCTTATTATGCCTGCTACCAAAGGAAGTCCACAGAGTTGTCATAAGGTCTCCTCAGATATGGTAAATTTGGGCTTTAACCTAACAGACCTTTTCCTCATGGTGCCTTTGGGTGACAAGGAAATACTGTCCATGATACTCCGGTCTTCTTCCAGTTGTTTGGCTGTGCAGTTTGGAGTGGGCACCTTCACCGTGTTGCCAAACTTGGAATAGTCTACGGAGTATTGTCCATCCTCCTCCGTCACGATAGGCACAAACCTCTGGCCCCAAAGTATTTCATCGGCTAGGTAGGAGGTCCTGGCTTGGGTGGTGATGCCGGTGGTTTCCACCACCCCTTCAAGGATGACAATCACCTCCAGGTCCTCGTGGTGAGTGAGGCTGGTGGGGGCTACCTCGTAGAGGGGGCTATTCTTGTCTATCACGTGGTAAATGATGAGCGGGGAGACCAGGAAGATGCTGTTGCCTCCCACCGGGTTCTCCATCTGGATCTCGATCTGGTTGAGGGGCATCACCTCGCCCTCCGGGCTGGTGCTCTTCTTCACCACCTGCATGCGGATGGAGGCGCTGATGATCATGCTCTTGCGCAGGTCGCCCACGCGCAGCATGAGGCAGAGCTTCCCCCCGCGGAGCGCGATCACGGCGTGCTTGCTGAAGATGAGCGTCTCGGCGCGGTGGTGCGCCTGCGAGGTCTTCATGAAAATGCAGCCCAGCATGATGGCGTTGATCACCAGCCCCACGATGTTCTGCACGATGAGGATGAGGATGGCCACGGGGCATTCTTCGGTCACCATGCGGCCCCCGAAGCCGATGGTCACCTGCACCTCGATGGAGAAGAGGAAGGCGGAGGTGAAGGAATGGATGTCGGTGACGCAGGGCACAAAGCGGGCCGCCGCCGCCGCCCCCCGACCTTCCAGCCCGGCTTGCTGCTGCGTGTTGTGGTCCAAGTCCCCGTGGGCGAAGGCGATGAGCCACCAGATCATCGCGAAGAGCAGCCAGCTGCACAGGAAGGTCATGGTGAAGATGATCAGCGTGTGGGGCCACTTCAGGTCCACCAGGGTGGTGAAGACGTCCTGCAGGAAGCGGCCCTGCTCCCGGATGTTCTTGTGCGCCACATTGCACGCTCCGTTTTTGCCCACGAACCTGGCCCGCCGCTCCCGGGGCCGGTGGCGCGTGTGATCCGGGACATCCTCGGCTAGCCGGGTCAACACGTACTCCTCCGGGATGATCCCCTTCCTGGACAGCATGCTTGGCATGGGCTACCCGCCCTCCCACCACCACCACCACCACCACAGACCCTGCCCCAGCTACGGCCACGTGCCCGCCACCGGTGCGGGGACGCCAGCCAGCGGAGCCCCAAGGCCTCTTCGCCGGCGCTCGCGCTGCCCTGGCCCGACTCCCCTTCTCCGCCCCGCCAGTCCCGGCGAGCGCAGACCGCTCCCCCCAGCTCTCTCCTCCAGCTGCGCACGCCAATCACAGCTCGCTTCGACTTTAACGAGGCGGCGGCATTTCGTGACTTGCTCCTGACAGCGACGGGCGACAAGCCAAGTAAGGGTCGCCCGGCTTTTGGAGGAAACCCCACGCGAGGAGTCGTCAGGTGGCTCGACCGCCCGTTCCCTAATCCAGAGACAAATAGAATCGGCAGGGGGCGCCCTCGCACCGGGGAATCCCAACGCCAAGGGTTTTTTTTTCCCCCGGGATCGGCGCAGACAGAACTGGATGGCAGAGGGCCGCCCGACGCTGAGTCGGGTGGGTTGGAGAAGGTTTTCATTCTTCCCCTCAAAATCAGCCTCAGCAGCCAAACATTAGGTGTATGGTCTATTAAAGGATACAGTACATAAATAATTAGGACGCCGCCTGCCTCTCACCTTCGTAAGAAGGTAGAAGTGAGATTTTCTTTAACTATGTTCTCCTAAAAGGAAGGATATAATCTCTGTCGGTGAAATTGATTCGCAGGTAAATACAATACTTCTATTACAGCTATTCTATTCAGATATGAAACATGAACATTTAAAGTATGAATTTACTGCTGGAGTGAGAAAAAGAGGCAAGACAACAGATGTGCAATTCATCTGACTTAAGGAAATAAAAGCCCAGCTTCTTATTGTGTTATGGGTTGTCCAACCTTTTGGCTTGCCTGGGTCACATTGAATGAAGAGGAATTGTCTTGGGTCACATAGAAAATACAGGTAGTCATCGATTTACAAAAGTTCATTTAGTGACTGTTCAAAATTACAATAGCACTGAAAAAAGTGACATATGTCTGTTTTTCACAGGTACAACCTTTGCAGCATTCCCATGTTCATGTGATCAAAATTCAGATGCTTGGCAAGTGGTTCATATTAATGCAGTTGCAGTGTCGCAGGTCATGTGACATCTTTTGCAACCTTCTGACAAGCAAAGTCAGTGGAAAAGCCAGATTCACTTAATCAGGTTACTAACTCATCAACTGCAGTGATTCATTTAACAATTTAGCAAGAAACTATTTAGCAAGAAAAGCCATAAAATGAGGCAAAACTCACTTAAACAATGTCTCACTTAGCAACTGAAATTTTGGGCTCAATTGTGGTTATAAGTCGAGGACTACCTCTGCACAATATAGTTTATATATTAATAACATGTGGCCCATGGCCTGCGGATTGCACACATTTGTATTATACTTTTTACAAAGTTGCATTTCATATGAACTGCTAATTTCAGCATACTTTAGTATATAGTAAAGTTATGTTTTACATGCACTATAAAGTTATGTTTTACATGTTGTAGTCAAATAACTGTGGCATTCCAAAGTTCCTCTGTTATTCTGTTTCTAGATAAATTTGAATAGTTCAGTTTGCAGGATCATTGGAAAAAGCAAACTGGGTATGAAAGATTTTAGAAAAGGATTTGAAAACAGCAGTGCAATGAACAGTACTGTCTTCAGACTGTACTTTCACATAAGCTAAGCCAAAAAGCTACGTAGAGGAGCCTATTTAGTGCTACATTGTCTCCAGTTATTTATTAATTATTAGAGTCCCCCACCCCCCCATTCAATATTTTTTGGCAATACAAGGCAGCATACATACCTAATGCTCCTCCTTCCTTTCTTTGCCCACAACAGCCCTATAAAGTAAATGGCCCAAAATCACCCAGCTGGCTTTCATGCCTGAGAGAGAACTAGAATTCTAATCTCCTGCATTGTAGCCTGTACCAAATTGTATCTCAATGATGCACAACTTAAATATTACAAATACTTCCTATTTAGAGTTAGTCCCTGCCTTTCCTTCAGGAACTCAAGGTGGTGACCATCATATTACCTTCTATTATTTTCCTCTGCAACCACCATCCTATGAAGGAGTGATTCTGGGATAATACAGAATATTTATTCTTCACCCCTTGATTTCCTTCTTAAAGCTTGTGGGTTTTAAAATCAGCAACTTTTCCTCTTGGCTTTTCCGTGGCTTGACAGAATCTCTACTTTATATTTGTCTGTACTAGGCAGCTGGTGAGTTCTGACAGACCAAGTGTGTTCTCTCCCTCAGGCATGCAGAATCTCCACCACCATGTGCGTGCTTCTTAACCAAGTTTAATATGGGGTGCAAATACAAAAAAATCTTTCTGTCACATTTAGTACATAATGTACTGTGCTGGCTGAGAAAAGTGTGTATAAATAGCATAGAAATTTGTGGTTGGAAAACACAGCATTCAGGATGAATGGGTCTACTAGAAAATGAGTGAACCTTGAAGGGAACTATGATATAATTTTAAAGAGAAAGAATAGACGGTACATTTATTTGAATTGCTTCAAAGAACATTGGAAGCTGATCCTTTACTTGTTTTCTTATTTTCTTTTCTCTTTTGTTTCTTTGCTGTTTGTCTTTTATGCTTATTTTTACTATTGCATAATACTTTTAATAAAAATTAATTTAAAAAAATGGATGAGTCTTCTGTCCATACTAATGGCACCTTTCTCCATATTTAAGAATCATAAAGGTTTTGATAGAATTTAAAATTGAAATAGAGATTTTAAAATAATAAAAAGTGTGAAGACTGATATTTAACATGCCATATGATTACCAGTGGTCAATTATGTAAGACTAGTATTTTTGCAAATATGCAAAACAAGTATGCATATTTGATAATTGTAATCCCTATTGTTTTATTTCATGAGCTAAATTGTTAATAGGAGCTAATTGTTCAGCTTTTGGCAGATCATGTCTGCCTCTGTGTACCAGATTTTGCATTATATTTCATTTAACTGCTTTTGACCAGTAAAGCTGCCAGTGGCTTGAAGTCTCAATAATTTGGGAAATAGTTTTATGTTAAAACTGTCTATTATCCTGCCAACATGTATAAGGTAGTCCTCAAACTTAGTAGTTCAAAGTTAAACAAGGCACTGAAAAAAGTGACTTATGACCATTTTTCATCTTTATGATCATTGCAGCCTCATGGTCACGAGATCAAAATTCAGATGCTTAGCAACTGGTTCATATTTATGGCCATTGCTGTGTCCCAAGGTCATGTGACCCCCTTTCGTTACCTTTTGACAAGCAAAGTCAACGGGGAAGCCAGATTCCCTTAACAACTCATGTTATTAATTTAAGAACTGCAGTGATTCACTTAACAACTGTGGCAAGAAAGGTCGTAAAATGGGGCAAAACTCACTTAACAAATGTCTCACTTAGGAAGAGAAATTTTGGGCTCAAATGTGGTTGTAACTCAAGCACTACCTGTATTCCATATCCATGTGATACTCAAATATACATAATGTACATGACTACAGGTGTAG
Organism: Pseudoxyrhopus heterurus; assembly: GCA_032468235.1. NCBI lineage: Eukaryota > Metazoa > Chordata > Lepidosauria > Squamata > Pseudoxyrhopus > Pseudoxyrhopus heterurus. Next base: position 94,445 of record JANHJO010002097.1, on the reverse strand, counting down.
TTACAGAATTATTTTGCTGGTGTAGTTTTTGCCTATTAGAGATAGACATGGCTTAATGTAAGATGTTAACTTTCAACATCTGGCAGAGCATTAATTTAAATATCTCATCATGCAAACTTGATTTTATTTCTGTTTAAATTTTTGATTATGAAAATTGGTGATAAATCAGGGGAAAAGAAAATATATATAACTCAGCAGCTCCTACTAGAAAAGTAAGATGCTCACACTTAAAAGGTAAAGCAATTGTCCTTTATTTCTCAAGAACTTATAGACTAAGCTTTTTATTATTAAATATTTTTATTTACAGATATTTTACATAATTAGAAAATTGATAATAAAACTGTCCTTTCAAATGGTTTAATCACTTATATTGCATCTATTTGTCTGCTTGAACAAAAGAAGCAAACACGCTGTCTTCTTTTTCCAGCAGAACTTCTGGTTTGTCATATTCCAAAATAACTCCTCTCTTCATGACAATAATCATATCAGCATTTAGAATAGTGTGCACCCGGTGCTATAAGACAAACAGGTGTGGTTAAAGTTTTAATTGCAACATATAACTATTTCTGAAAGATACAAAGTCTTCTCCAATCAAATGACTTTCATATATTTTGGAATGCAGGCCCATAACCGCCAAATAGAATGATCATTATTCTATTCAAAATACACATTTCCGAAATAATATACCATTTTAGCTGAAAATATTTTACACGCTGGGCATGCAAGTTGTTATCACTTTATTTTCATCAAACCACATAATATACCCACTTCACAGAGAATCTTATACTAGCTTTGTTTTTGAAATCAAAAAGATAGCTTTAGTTTGTCATTGTTAAGGAAAAAGATAACTTTAATCTCTACTAATGTTATGTTAATTCTGTTTTCATATTATTAGTTTGCTTGTTGACTTTATATTATTCTATTGGTTGCATTGGTGGAAAGAGAGATATAAAATCAAAGTCAGCCGTATTCCATTGCTGTGTCCATTTACAGAGAATTACAGAGAAGTATGGATAATTTGGTTCCTTATTGATTTGCAAATGTGTCTATATAAATTGCAACAAAAGGGATACTGCTTTTGAAGCAGGAAATAAATAGATTCGGAGTTACAAATCGATAACATTTGAAGCAGTAAAATATAATATACTTACTGCAATTATCACTACTGTACGATCAGCAAAGGCAGTCATTACAACCTTCTGAAGAATGTTTTCCTATATAAGTAGATAACAAATGTTTATATTAATTAATGAACTCTTTTATACACATGGAAACACTGAGCAGTATTTCAATAATTAGTAAAGAATTTTGCCTCCTTCTAAAAACCATTATGTATGAGGAACATTTGAATACTTGAACTTACAGTTGCCATATCAATAGACGCTGTGGCTTCATCCATGATTAAAATACTTGTTTTCCGTACAAACGCTCTGGCTAAGCAGAACAGCTGTCTTTGCCCTTGGCTGAAATTTTCTCCACCTTCTGTGACTATTGCATCTGATTAAAACAAATATTTAGAGAAGGAAGGTCATATGGAAACTTATGGATATCTTCCTTATACCAATTCATTATTCTAAGTCTCACTTTCTCATATGCAAGAATTACTTACATTATGCAATCCTAAATATGTCATTTCCATTTAATTTCCAAATTCATGTATTACATTCCTCTGTCCCTTATATATATGCACATACACAATGACACTATTTGTACAGTTACAGATCTCTTTGACCAGCATGGAAAAACCACACCTAACAGACATATGATCAGGGACTGAGATTACAATGATCAGTTTTGCCTCCTTTGTTTTTTCCCCCCTCCTTATCCCTGCAAGTATTTTTCCCCCCACTTTTGTCTTATGGAGGGAGAAATGAACGCCAAACTTCAGCTGACCGGATAGGCTTGAAATGCAGAACAGACATCTTACTTCACTGCTTCCTGCACCCATTGAGGATACCATGCATCATGACAAGAGCAATGGATAGAGGATTTCATGCCCCAGTAACATTTTAATTTAATGGCTGCTATTCATGCTACAAAGGTCTAAGCTTCAAGGCAGTCTGAAAGCCATTGAAGATATAATTGCTAGGATTCTAAGGGGAAGCAAAGGAACACCAAGGCCCTGATCTTCAGACTTGGATACCTGCAAGCTCCCAGATCCAATTCATGATAATTGCCTATGAGCTACCAGGTGCAACTGAATGCATAGATCTTTGGGTACTTCACCCTTAAATGCTTTTGAGCCCCAGTATTTAAGAAGGGGAATGGCCTATGATGTAATAAACTTGAGACAGGGACTTCTTGGTGGCAGCTCTTTGACTGTGAAACATCTTCCTTTAGGAAACATAGTGGGCCGCCCAAAAATAAAACTTCAGATAAAACTGAACAATGATAATATGGCCAGACTTTGAGAATATAGCTTGATCACTTGACTGTATTAGTTTGAAATTATGTCTATAGTAGCAACCATTTTCTGGAGAAAGACAGTTCTAAAGAAAATGAGCAAATTATAAATACAAAGTTAGTCTCTCTCTAAAACAGCTAAAATTCAAGTAGAAATGTTGTAAGTGGCAGTCTCTCCACAGTTAAAGGAATTATTACCTAGCCCCCCAGGTAAAGCTTTCACCACATGTTTCAGTTGTGCTATTTCCAATGCTTCCCATAAGGTGCTGTCAGTGCATTTATTTTCTGGATCCAAGTTAAATCTGCAAAAATAAAAATAAAAATGACTAAAGAGACTTAAGCTTGTCTGCATTTTTGTAATCCGTAGTGAGCACAATATATTATTACTACTGATATGTCTTATTTTAATGCAAGGTATGGGTCTGGCAAATGAAACATTTTTAAATGTAGCCACAGCCACCATATAGATACATTTCTCATTTCTGGAGAGGCTGTAGGGGGATATAATTAACAAAAGCCTAAGAACAACATCATCAAATGAAGGAATACCTTTATAAAAATCCACAAAAATAAATACATACTGTGCATTGTGTTTATTTTATGGGTTGTAGAAACTGCTTCCTTCGATAGGAATTAAGCAAAATGAATATTCATCTTGTATTATAAATTATGCATATGCATTCAGATAAGCATAAGAAACAATTACTGTAGACTCATATTATTATAGTAAAATTTAGCAGAACATCATTTAAAATAAATTTCAAGAAGAGGCACATATAGAAAAGTTAAAACACTTTTTTTGAGCAACTTGTGAACTATGGAGCCGGGCGATGGTAGATCACTCTCAATCAAAAATGCATCAAAACATTAAAATCTTCTCCCATTTCCTTCATGTTCTTCTTTATATATTGATATTAAATTAATGGAAGAGCAATTTCCATCAGCATTTAACTATGTTTTTGTATATTATTCTTTATCCTAATTGGGAAAATTGGATGAGTAAACTTGGTCATTGGAACAGTTACCTGATTGTGCCACTGAACAAAATGGGGTCTTGGAGAATAATTGACAATCTGGATCTCAGAGTTTGTAAAGGAAGCTTGGCAATGTCTATGCCATCTATAATGATCCTTCCTGTTGTTGTTGTTTTAAAAAAAATCACGCAAAAGTTAATACCATTAATCATATTTTCTAATGATATGAGATTACACTGATGGTAAATACATGCATATCACAGAACAATAATTCATTCAATTAACATGGAATGCTCTTATAGCTATAATTATTTTGATTATTCTTTATGCCACTGAGAATTATTTGATATACAAGACTGTAAAGTTAGAGTATGTTTGTGCCCTATTAACAATAAAAAAAATAGAGAAATGGAAGCATGTCATATCTTTAACCTAGAGAGCTATAGGCTGCCTACTTTAAAGCAATGTGTGATCCAGCCAAATTTAAAGGCTGTTAAGTCTCAGAAACAGAAAATTCTGATTTGGATCAGTGCAATGAGAAAAGTTTCATTCAAAGTGGATGGTGATTCAAGGTTGTTGCTGTTGTTGTTTTTAATCCTGAAAATACGGATGCTTGCATTATTTATGTATAAGCATCTAAAGGATGAAACAAATCAATTTTTTAGGAAAATGAAAACCAAGATTTTCAGGATAGGAACGTGTGCATGAAATGTCAAAGATGGATCCAAAGGTGAATGAATGTCATGATGCTAAAATGAGTGGATTAAGTAATAAAAACAGCACTAGAGTATTGATAATCCTGCCCATCACAGGAAAGAAGTGAAACCAAGTGGCTGTGCATGCACCCACACATGGAAAAAGCTAATACCAATTTCTGAAACAGCTGCACAAATAGGAATGATGTGGTTGCTTTGATCTGAGAAAAAATAAATATCAAAGGCCATGAAACCATCTGCTGTAAAGAACTTATTTTAAATGTCTTATACAACCAAGAAAAAGTTGCAGATGAATTGCATATCTTTTAAAAAAGAGCATGGAGTATTAGTGATGGGTCTAATTAGTGATGGCTCAAGTATGAACCTACCAACAAATTCCTGGCAACTTTTTCCACCCAGCAGTTAAAGGATGGGAATAATCTAATCTTGATTTGATTTTAACTAATGGGTAAGGCTTAGTAGACAAAGCAGAAGGAAAATAGGGAGAAACTGACCACATGATCTTAAAATCCTGGATATTAAAGGAAATGAAGTGTAAACAGATACTTTGGAATTTTAAAAAGGAAATTTGAATAAACTATGATAAATAGGATTCCACAGCAGGACGAGTTAATGGAAGAAAGAGACAGGAGTTCTTAAAAAGGGACATGTTAAAAGTAAAATTATAGATAACTTCAAAAAGGAAAAAACAGAAATATGTCCTATGAAATCAATGAGGTTGCACAAAAAGCTTAATTAAACTGTGAACATCAAGGATGTGTGAAGAGGTATGGGGCACTATGGAGTACATGGGGTTGATCTGGAGCTGTAGGGTTTATTTAGAAAGCTACAGGTCGATATGTTCAGAATGGTACAAAGGATTCAAATAAAATGAAAAAGGGCTTCATATACTGTATATTCAAGATAAAGGTCTAGTATATCAGGTTTTCATTGAAAATAGCAAAAGAAAAGGCACTCTTACCCAAGTCCTATTTTGGCTCAATCTTCTCTATAAGAGATTATGTACTCCTCCATGCATTTGAAAATAGCCGTTGTTGAACCAGCATCCCAGCTTGAACTTAATATAGTCAGATAATGCCTACTGACTTCAAATGAGTACAAATGCCCAAGATTAGATGGATTACATCCTAGGGTAGTAGGATAGTAAAGAAACTTGCTAAGGATATTGTCCAAACTATCAGTTTTGAGAAGTCCTGGGGTTGAAATACCAGATGACTAGTGGAAAATAAATACCAGTCCTATCTTCAATAAAGGAAAAAGCAAGTATCAGGGAAGTACAGTCAGTATGATCTGTATGATACCAAAAACCTGGGAGATTCTAAATTCTAAAGCAGATTGTAAAGTGATTCAACTTTAAATACCTAACCCTATGACATTCTGATTAGCAAAGTAGTTAGATATTAGATATCTGACATAGCTACCATTTAGATCCCTAGCTGCCTAGAAACCAAACTCAAAGAGTGGTGATCAATGATTTGCTATCAAACAGAAATCAGGCGGGATGACACGAGGCTCGTTCTTTGTACTCATCAGCATTTTTATTAATAATTTATGAATTACAATTTAGACCACCTAGCACACATCATAATGCACACTGGATGGTTTACATCATAAAATAAAACAATAAAATAAAATGTTTGAATGCTTCCAGATATGCAGGTGGACTAGCTAATATTACAATTATTATGTATTCTATATCAGTGGCCCCCAACCTTTTGGGCACCAGGGACCATTTCCACGGAGATAGGCTTTTCTGTGGGCAGGAGGGGGCGTGGTTTTGCGTGTTGCCTACATCACGGGGATGGGGTTTCGCTTGTTTATGTGGCCTGATTGCTGGCATACTGTGGACCGGTTTTGGGGACCCGTGTTTTATATAAAAGAAATAGAATTCTCTCTTATAATGTTAATAAGGTAAAGAAGTATATGAAAATAATTTGAGATTTAGTGGAGACAAATGGAAATTTCTTCACTTCGGGAAAGTAACTCTAGTGCATAGTATAGAACAGGGGATATTTGGCTTGGAAATAATACTTAAAAAAGAATTTAGAATTGTAGTTGATCATATGCTGAACATAATAATGTAAAGTGATTAATGTAACATACCAGTTACAAAGAAAAATGCAATTTTAGTCTGCATGAATAGAAGTAGTTTCCAAACTATAGGAAGATTCCTTTCCACTCTGTTATGTATTGGTCAGGGCCCCACCTCAAGTTATCAAGTCCTTGAAAGACTGAAATCTGAATCAGATGTAGAGCAGATGTAAAGAGGCTGAGGAGGGAACTTTGTCTTATGAACAGAAGCTGAGGGATACTTGTTAAATCCTGAAAAAAGATGATGGGGAGATATGATAGCTCTTTTCAAGAACCTGAAGAGCATGACAAAGAAGTAGAGTGAGAGTATTCTCTTATCATCTCTGCATGCATGTCAAGGATAGTGGATCTTACATTCAGGTAGGAAAAATCCTATTGAATGTTAGGAAAGTAGGCAACATCTTCTTTACTGGATGACTTTAAACAGAGGTTGGACAAAAATTTATCCAATTGGATTGAGTGATCTCTTCCACTCCAATTATTCCAATGAAATGGGCAGGAATGTTATATGGCCACTTTTAGACATATAAGTATGCTACATATTAAATAACTTTAGAAATCAAAATTAGATGGTAATCCCTTGCTAATTTTGGGGGCTTGAGGGAAGCAAATAGAGCAAAATATATTTTATGTCTTCTTGAGATATTGGGGTTGGGAGAAAAATGGGCAAAAGACAGATGGTCCCTTTGTTATAAAAGAAAATCAACAATGTTAAAATAAATAAAACAAAAATGGGAGGTGTTTACTTCATCAGTACGGATTTACCTTCAAAGGCATCAACCATTCTAAAAAGGGCTAGAGAAAAGGATGACTTCCCACTGCCTGTTCTGCCACATATTCCAATCTGCAAACAAAAATAAAAAATAAATAAAATATCTGAGCTAGGAATGATACAGGGGTCAGTATTAAAAGTACACAGTAGAAACATAGATTGTCAGTGGCAGGTTAGATTCTTGTGAAGATGAGAAGTTATTAAAAAGTGATTTTGCATTTAGAAATGCTACTATGTAGAAAGTGCACCTATACATATCATGGATCCTTTTCACATTATTAATTAATAAATATCACTTCAGTCTTTCTCTTTTAATTTCAAAATTTCCTGAGACAAAAATTGGGAGATTATATACAACGTTATCTTCCATGGCTAAAATGACCCCAGTCCTGCTCTAATGCAAATTTGGAGCGCTGGTCCAGGAGAGGAAGAAAAAAATCTATTGCATGAGATATCATCTCAAAATGTGATCAGAATATATTGAAAATTTAAGACCAAAATATAAATGGCATAGCATGTGATTTAAAAAAAAATGTTAATGGATAATTTGAAAGGTTTTAAAAGGGGGAGAGATTGATTTTTAACTAATGCATTGGAAAAATAAAAACTTGAATGAAAAATCTTAAATGAAAAACAAAGGTTTTTCTTAAAACAGTATATGTAGTCTTGAGTGCTATTATAGTCCCTATTTTGTGGAACTATAAATCTATGCATATTTCCCTAAAACTAATTATGTAGCTTAATTTACTAGGGCTTACATCCAAGTAAGAATACCAAAGATACACAACAGAAAATACATTCATCAGAACAATATCGTCTCAAAATCATTTTTTAACAGGAGGAGGGATATCCTATGTAAAATTCAGCAGTTACTTCCATTATGTTCAGTGGAGTTCATTACTTTCAGATAACTGTAGATTGTCATCTATGTAGGATTACTTTATAATATTATTATAACACTATTACTAATAAGAGTCAATTTGAAGGCTTAAGGCACCAGGCTAGAAAGTGAGAGACTATGAATTCTATTTTTGTTTTGAACATGAAGCCAACTGGGTGAGTTTGGGCCACTCACTCTCTCTCAATCCTGAGAAGGAGGCAAGTACTTAACAATGTTGCCAAGAAAATTGTAGGCACTAATCCAGGCATTTGCCAGGAAGCAAAATTAATTCAAGGGACAAAATTCTCTCTCTCTCTCTCTCTCTCTCTCTCTCTCACTATCTCCCTATCTCCCCTGTGGGACTTCCAGATCCAGATGCATAGCAGGTACTGGCCATCAACCCGATATTGTGGTAGAAGAAAGCTGTGGTGTTACATGTGGCAGTGCCAAGTGACAGCAACATCAGAATGAAAGAGTATGAGGAACTGGACAAGTACAAGGGTCTGATAGAGCAACTAGAGAGTAAAAGCCAAAGTGGTCCCAGTAGTAGTAAGAGTACTCAGGGTTGTGACTCTTAAACTGGGAGAGTGGCTCCAATAGATCTCGGGAATGATATCCGAGCTCTGTCCAGAAGAGTGCAGGACTAGGAACAGCTAACAGCCCTCAAACTCCCAGTTCTCTAGTAGAGAACCCAGACTGAAGAAGAACCAGACCACTCATGGGGTGGTAAGGCATTATTTTTATATTCACAGCTCTAATCTAAGGAATATGTTTCTGGTTGGTCTGGTTTTGTCTGCCACATGTAGTTTTATTTAAATTGAGTTTAATTGTTATATGGTTAGTGTACAAGATAAATATTTATATTACCTTTTGTCCTGGAGAGATATGGGCACTGACATGTTTTAGCACAGGCTTCAGAGTACTATCATAGCGGACACTCAGATTCTGTATTTGAATCTCCCCCTGATCAGGCCAGTTCTGAGGAATCTGCGCTGGAGCTAAATCCAAAAAGAAAATAGCACACGTCTGTTTGCTTGTGTATATGTATATATTAACCATTGAAAGCAAACATGATTTTTTAAAAGAATCCAGCGCTTCATAACTAAACAGATTATTCTGTAAGTCATACAACATACTCACAAAGCAGCCCTTCATAATTTTCAGCCTCCGTTTTTATAAGGGCATTGAGTCTTTTCACAGCTCCCAGTTGAAGCTCCATATCAGCCAGGTTGCGAACCATCCAATTTAGGTAATTAGACACCTAAAATCAATACCTAAGTAAGATTAGTATTTGCAGTGTGCATGTAAAATAGAAGATGCTTTGAAGACTATCCACCACAATTATCTGTTCCCAAAAGAAAAGAAGGATTCTCCTTATGCAAGAGTCGGAATATTTTGTAGTTCTTCCATACAAATCTACAGCAATAAGGCTGTTCATATGAATAAAATTATTAGAAATTTATATCAGCATTGTTGACCAAATCAATTTACCCAAGTTAATTCAGCATGCAATATACTACATACTGTATATTTGGGAGAAAATACACATTACATCCCTTTGAATGGAAATAACATATTTTCTTTAATTCACTTACCATCAGAGCATAGGTTAATCCTAAACCTACAAGTCCTGAAGAGAGTTTATTGTTCTGAGCACTGGTAATGGATGTAACAGCTGCAATAAGCACCACACATGCTCCAATATATTCCTAAAGATACAAGAAATGTGTGAGTAATGCTAACATCCAAGAAAGTACTGCGGTTCTTATTCTTCATCACATTTTTACTTAGCCCTTCCACAAGAAGTTTTAAGTAGGGAACCCAGTTCTTTTCCTGTTTATTTTATTTTGCCACAACTGCTGAGTTAAGACAGGCTAGAGAACAACTGAAGAAGTTAACCCAATAACACTTGTGGTTGAATAAGGATTTGAACAAAATGTCTATTTTCTGATTAAATATGCAAAACAATATTAGTAAACATTTCCCCATTGACTTCAGAATTAAATTAAGCTAAAAATTTACAGGAATGACATGTAAACATATTAATTTTTTTTCTTTTTTTCATAGGAAGAGTTTAATCTTGTCAGATTTTTCTTTCTTTAATTTAATAAATTCAATTAGCTAAGAATTTCCTGGCTACAAAAACAATAATGAAATAACCTTTAGCTTCTGAATATTGGTGGGTGGAATTGCTAAAACATGGACATTCCATTTAAAATCAATTGACAATCCTAAATAAGATCATAAGAATGGCCAATTTTGTGTAAAAAAAGAAAAGATTTGGGCAGGGGACATTTATATATCTTTACACAAGGGTAATGTACTTGCCATGCGAACTTCCAGCCAACGATTGGCAGCTGTAAGGAAAAGGGAAGCGACGTTGTTAGAATCCGTATATTCAAGAAGCTTCTGCTTAAACCGGGATTCATACCTTTATATACATATAAAAAGACAGATGAACACAGTGGTTATTATAACAATTGTGGTATTTTAAGTCTCTTGTGTTGAAAGTATTCAATCTTGAAAATAGGACACACTAGGTAAAATAATTATTTGTTTCATATTTTTCTTCTACTCTCTATTCATTTCATCATAAATAAATTATTGCTGGGTTTATGCAGCACCTGATACACCACATTTATATGGAGAAGAAAGGAAAGAGGTTAGGGGTTTGGTAATAACATGCAGAGCTGGTGAATTATTAGCCTATATTTGAAAACTGCAGTTATCAAAATCTGAAACTGTTAGTATGAAGTTAAATAAAGCAAAGAGGTGCTAACTAGCTTTTTAACTTGTTTTTACTACTGAGCTAATTTTAGAAACTCAAGATCTGAGTTCTTTGCTTAGTGATTAGAATCCAAACTTCAAATGTCACTTCTACAGCACATAAGGCAGCTGAAAAGAGTATCTAAATATAGCTGAGTTCTCCACAGAAGTTTGATGGTAAATAAAATACAGTAACTGATAAACGTCTAGTTCAATTTGGGTTAGAGGTATATCAGCTAGTTTGAATTCAATTCACAAGAGTTTGCCTTGCCAGCAATTATTTTAGGCAAAATCTGAAATCTGGAGAGGACATTTTAACCCAATGATAGCATAAGGGAGGTAGCATGAGGGAAATGACTTGTCCCAGCAAAGCTGCATACAGAATTTCATTATTGTTTAGGGAATTTTTATCTTCTTCCCATAAGGGGAAAACTAGAAATTAAAAAAAGAAAGTAATCAACAATTTAAAAATATAATGGAACAGTGGGTCTAATTTGCTTGTCAACATATAAATGTAAAAAAAAATGCTAATTAGCATGGAAATGCTAATTAGCAGGAAAAAATTTCCAATAGCCTAACAAATGTATCATAATTATAGTAATTAAAACATAAATATAGAACTAATTTTGATGTTGCTACTCAGGGAGTTCATAAAACTGAAAATAGTTTGCAGGCTATGGTGACTCAGTGCACATCAGCACAATTACTGATGCTACATGTAGGATATAGGATGCTACACTTTTGGAAACTGGAATTTTCTATTGGAGACATATTGTGTTGTTTCTGATTTTTTCCCCCAGTTGACGGACCATTACTGGTCCACAGCCCATTGGGAACTGGGCCATGCAAGCAGTGGGCGAGCATGTGAAGCTCTATTTGCACATAGGATTAGACTGGTGCGCAAAACGATCTCCTTCCCCGGCCACCTGCTGCCACCACCGGTGCTGGTCTGCGGAGTCAGAAAGTTTGGGGACCACTGTTCCAGTTCCTAAATTTTAAATTGAAGTATACAACATACATTTCACAATCCATTCAATTGCAGAAACAGGAAGCATCATCTATGCAATTTAATGTGAACGAAAATATTAATGACTCAACATAGAGAAAGAAAATGTTTTCCCAAGAAAAATGTTGTCTCAGGTTAAAACACAGGGAGTTCCAGAAAGAAGATGCTAAATATCTAACTAGATAGAAGCAACTGATATTTTTTCTTAACTCTATTCTTGGTATCCATAAAATCATAGTTAGTGCTCATGTGGTAACCACAACTGGGAGGAGCAATTCCATTGCTAAGTGGACGAACATGTGACCCACAATGGATTTGTGAAATCACTTCCCATTCAGTCATTAAATGAATCACCATAATTCTTAAACAAAACAGCACTTACTGAAAATTGTAATTTTACTTCTATATTTTCGATTAACTCTGCTTGCCACAAGCTAGTTTTAAAAGTATGCAATGGTGATTATGTGACTCTGGAACATTGCAATGGTCATACTGTAAATGTATGCCAGATGGTCGCAAAGGGCTGGTTGCAAAGCTATTTTTTTAAACATCATTTTAACTCTGAGTAGTTGTAAAAGATGCCAGAGCTATCTGTATTAGAAGCAGTATGTGTCATGCTAAATTATCTGTGATTTATAATTCAAATTTTGGCTGTTTTAAAATGGAATGGAATTGTATTTTAATAAAAAAAAGTGAAAGTTTTTATCTCAGAATTATTCAAAGATAATACTTTGTTTTACATGCCAAAAGATTAACCTCTCAGCAAGTTTGACAATATTCTTACGTGATGTTTAAAGTTTCAGGTTAACTGATGAACTAATGGGTTAAATCCAACAGGAGTTTAATCTTGCATTATTATTCACATTGCTTCAGCCAATTGGTTCTATGATGACAAGAATTTATGCCAGTCTGTGGTGGACATGTGTGAAAGCAAAGACATATTGGACAAAAATACGTACATGGTTAGAAAAAATGTTAAAGATGCATATAGGTTATAAGCCAGAAATATTTTTGTTAGGTATAATACCAGAAAAGTATGATAAAGGAAATTTGTATTTAATATTATATGTTTTGACAGCAGCAAGAATTGTATTCACTCAGTATTGGAAAAATGAGGAAACTCTGAGAGAAGGTTAATTTAAAAAAATGTTAAGACTATGCAGAAATGGATAAACTGACATTAAAGATAAAAGAAAAAGAAGATACAGAGTATTTTCGAACATGGGACTTATTTTATAAATGGTTGGATAATAGAGGTAGAAATTAGGAGTG
>JANHJO010002097.1:54189-79673 GCA_032468235.1 Pseudoxyrhopus heterurus | reverse complement strand
AATACTTCCCAGGGGTGTTGTTTCAAAAAATCTGTAATAGATAATAAAAGCAAATTTGATATTGAAGATTAAAAACTGATTTGTATGTATTTCAGATTTTCTTCATTAGGCCTTTTAAAATTATTTTATTTAGCAACTGTTAATGAAAAAATACCCAATATTCAATAAATTTTACAGAATTCCAAATGATTATATTATTCTAATATTCCTACATTTTGCAAATACGAATCATTGCTAGACCAAGGAAATGATTAGTAAATAGTTTGCATTAAGGAGAGAAAGAACAATAAAAATTAACATTAGAGATCAAGTAAAATAAAGGAATAAAAGAAAAATTTAGCATGATATTTGCTTTTAATTAAATAACAGTTCCAAGAAGCAATCTAAATGTTCAAAATTATTTAAATTGTTTAGAGACTGGATTATTTGATCTTTAAATTCTCATTTATATCTAACATGAAAATAATTTAATAAGTCAGAGAGAAGGCATTGTGGTTTAGAATTCTTCTCAATGACATTACAGGTACTCAGACCTCGACTGCAGTAATCTGTCTATTAGACAGTAGCAGAAGATACAAAAAATTCAAATTCTTTGCAGCGAAATAGGAGTTACATGACCCAGCTCCGGATACCCTTCTGTCATGCTAACTTTCAATGAAGTCAGATCATCCAAGCTTCTAAACACCATAAATTCTGTAAGGACATGGCGATATGCTTCTTTTCAGTGCTTACATTATGATGGTATAACCAGCATAGATGGACTACCTAATAATGGAATTTCATGACATACCATATTATACAATAGAATATAGGATCTGTAATATATTTCTAATTTTAACATTCACAAATATTACTTTTTGCCACATGTTTCTTCTATACATAACAAGGAATATATGTACTGTATGTCTATATGATTGTGTATGCATGTGTGTATGTATACATATACACACACAAACAAATATATAATATACTGGTGAAAAAAACTCTCTCTTTCAAATTTTATTTATTAAATTTGCTTCCAATCTCCATATATACAATTGGCTCTCTAGTGGTTTCCATTCAGTTTCATGAAGAAAAATATTAAAAGAGAAAGGAATAGACTAAGATTCGCAAAACATACTGAGCTGGATTAAAATTACAGACTATTTGATTATGCTGATTACATCAATCTGATTAAATTAAGATATTAGATTAAATGATAAATAAGGAGCATATAAACAGGGTGCATTAAATTATGAGATCATTAGTGATAAGGGCTACCCATGTCATTGTTTGTTTAATGAGACCATTGAGACAGGAAAATGTATACTTTCCTAACACAATTCTACAGGATGCACAAAGAATGAAATTAAAAGTGCCATAATTGAACATCATGGGTCATTTAAAGATTGCCCATAACTTTATTAAGATAGCATTCTGTTTTCTTGTTTTGTATAATACAATACCTCATTGGGGCCAGAATAATTTTATTCAGCAGACTGCAGTGAAGCTTCTTGGCAACTTTTAAGCCAGTCCATTCTACTGCTATGGATGTTACAAAGCATAATATAATCCCAACACAACAGAGAATGCTGAAGATCTTTGAATAGGAAAAATGGCTAAACTTGGATTCCTAAAAAAAGGAAGGAGACAAAAAAAAAGACTATTGCAAAACTATAGAATTAGTTATTCTGTGACAGGTTTATTTCAATATGGTCAGACCAAGATAATCATTTCCAGCCAAGTTCATGTTTTCTTGACTATTGTGCAAAAAAGTAATCAGTATTTGGAACTCAATTTTCATAAAGCACTGAATATGGCCTGAGATTAAAAATATGTTTTATCATTCTTAATAAAATGGGAAAAGGTAAAGTTTTCTTCACAGCCAGTTTTAAGACCTTATGACTACACTGATATATCCATGCTTTCTTGGCAACTATACCCAGATGGTTTTGAATTGACATCATTTTTTATTTCTTTCCAGTCTGTCCTACAAACTGTGGTACCTTCCACCCTCCAAGTATTAACCAATTTTAGCTTGGTCACTAAGTTATACTAGTACCAGACTAAGTGTATCTAATTGGTGGAACAGAGGAAGGGAATTCATCTTGATGAAGTCATACTATGAGAAGTTATAATAAAAGTTGATGGAAAGAAAAAACATGGAAAGGTGAGTTTTGAACCACAAATACCTGACAAAAAGAGCAGTTTTTCCCTGTCTCAGAAGAAATAGCATCAGATGTCCACAAGGCTAGCCAATAGTCAATAGACACCATGACTGAATGTTTTAGAAGTTGAGAAAAGATCAAAAGGGGCAAGAAGAGAAGTCCTGCTGAGCTGAGATACTTTCCACATGCTTGCCATGACATCTCTGTTCTTCGATGAAGGACAGAAGACAAATTGTCATCATCATCACTTTCAGGCATCTCTTCTATAAATTGACAGGAACAGCAGTAATGAGTTGTAAGATAATTTCCTGATTGCCTATTATCTAAATACTGACAAACAGTAACTGATGTTAATGAAAATAAATATTTTTGTTAAACTAATTTACCGTCATCCTCTTCTTCCTCCTGAAGTAGAACTTCTTGAGAATGCACTGTATTTTTAATCTTCTTATCTAATACAGTTTTTCTTTCAATTAGAGTCTCCTAAAAGGTAGGAAAAACAAGATAATTTGAGTACCACCATTATTTTTTATATATTTTTCTATCAGATAATTATATTTCAAAATTGTTTGGATATTAAAAATTAAATGAGCCAAATACATTTAGAGGCGATGAATTTTTAATTCCATTAAGAGATTCGCAGGACATATATTCCATCTATCATTTGAGGCTAATGAAGATATAATGTAATGATGTTATAATGGCTCAGCCATTAACAAGGATTAAGAAATCAAACTATTGTATGAGTTTCAGAAGCTGGATTGGAATATCATTACTCTTGTGTTACCAAGTTTAAAGGTGATGGACAGGGTTGAAACTGAGACATAAGTTGCATATGGAAACACATGTAAACTGAACCATTCCAACCTTCTGAACTTTACTTTATAGCTGAGTCTCAATTTTGTATACTGTGTTCCAACGGAAAAGATTCACACTAGATAATAAGAGTTTCAAAAGTACCCTAAGTGGAACTGGGAAGAAGCAACACAGTAGATTCATCATGATATCTAACATCCAAAGTGTATTTTTTCATTGTTGTTGTTCTATCCACTGTGGTTCAAAAATGTAATTTTTTTTTTCTCCATTGCAATTTAAAAAAAAATCATCTCACTGTCTCTAAGCCTAGAGTTCCTTTGCTCTGTAAGACTCTGAATCCAGCAGAACCCAATCATGAAATATGGGGACTTTCCATCAAGCTACAGTATGTGTAGTGGTTAACATCATTGGTAGCAAATTTTCACTGCCAAAGATTTCTGCTGGTGGAAAACAGTCACTGTATTGGAGAGTCTCCTGCAACCTAACCTGGTGCAGCTGCAGCTGCAAAGAGGCCATCATCAAAAATTGTAATCGCTTTCAGCAATCTTGTTCAAAAAGTTATGATTGCATTGTTAGAACCAAAGTTCCAATTTTCATTTTACTTCTGCATGATTTACTTCTCTGACATTTTTTAAAGTATTGACATGACAGAATTTTCCAACAGAAATATTAGCTTGTTGAAATGCACAAATGTAGGAATAATTGGAAGAGAAGATCCAATTTTTAAAAAATATACTGTATTTCTGACTAGTACTAAGTTTCATTTTTAAACATGACCATTCAAATATCACAATTAAAACTTGTTGGTCATCATTCTTTTACATGGAGGTCTTTTTTATTATAAACCATTTTGTTATGCAAGAATATCCTTTAATTTGAGACACTTTATTTTTGTCAAGAAGAAGAATATTTTTTTAACTTCAAATACTGCTCTGTATTTTAAAATTACAAATGTTTAATTCACATATGACATCTTTCCTGAACTGGTACATTCTAATGTTTTATGTTTCAATTCTCAGAATTCTCAACTAGCAAGGTAATTGCCTAATAAGAATGGAAATCCTATGCATTTTTTAATATTTTCCCACGGTAGTTTAGAGCGCACTAAAATAACCATTTAAACTACAGGAGTTAATAAATTTCGCTGTATAAATAGTAACTGCACAAAATCCTCCAATGCAACATACTTGTTTAAAATATTAATATCTAATTATGTTAAAATACTAGGATAAACATGTTTGCCTATCACTACCGAGATTAAGAAAAATAAAACAGAACAGGCCTTTTCAAGTTCTTGGTCCTGGCGATTCATTAGTGTTTTCCAATGTTCAAAGAGCTCAGATTCAGATTTCTGGATATCCTTTAGTGTGCCTTCTCGCTGAATGGTACCATCCTTCACTGCAATAATCTGGAAAAATCAACCTTTTATTCATCACAAAAATGTTTTCTTTTTTACATACCCATTAATAGCTGCTTTTGTTATAATAGGGATTTAATTAAAATTTAATTCTTCCAGAAGAAGTAGGATTAGAAAGATAACATTCTATATGCTTAGTTTATCTATATCAGTCTTTCCCAATTTGAGAAAATTAGAGCTCAAACTCTCAAAATTCCTAATTATAGTATATCATCTGCAACTGGAAAAAAAAAATCAAGCCAAAGAATATCCAAATACCTATCTAATCAGGATAGATATTTTTAAAAATTGCACCTATTTAAAGTGAGTGTTCTTAAAAATTTTGGGGAAATTTTGCAAGAGGAAACAGGATTATTGCATCTTGACCAGACTATGACGAAACTGCTACATTATAAGGTAACGTAGCAACACAAGCTTGTACTTGTAAGGTAAGGCAAGCATTGATTATGTGTATAAGTCAACTCCGGTCATCTGATTCATATTTAAGACTTGTAGTTTGGAATACACATATGGATTTTAGAAAACAACAGATTAATATAACCCTAAGCATTTTACAACGTCCTTCTTCTTGCTTTTCCTTTCCATTAGATACTTAGCAGGGCAACTGAGTTGAACCATAAACCATGGTAAGAAGTCTTTACAATTGTTTGTGTTCAGCCATCAAAAATGCATTACAAGTGGAAGCTTAAGTGCTTAAATATGCTGGTCTATAATCGTAATAAAGATTTGATTTGATAAGTGGTTAAACTACAGAAAGAAATAGAAAAGACCAATGGGGTTATAGATATTGCAAATGATGCACTTTGCATTACAAGCTCTGCCTATTTTGGGTATGTATATGATTTGGGACACTTCTACAACATTATGAGACCTGCATCACAATTCTGCAATACTGCTGGCATTGTTCTGATCCTCCTTGCTAACTACTGTGGGAACTATTGGAAAGGATTTTTCGCTTTTAATAAAATTCATTGGATTTGGGGAGATTGCATTGGCTCACAACTAAATGTTTGCGACTTTTTTCATATAATTCCTTTTCAATTAATGAATTGTTTACTGAAACCAAAATTTCTCCAAGATATGTGGTCAGTCTTTTCTCTTCAAAGACTTTAGGCTACTTCTAAGCTGTCTCAGATTTCCCATGAAATGCCTGAAAGTATGACAGATTAGTTATAATTTGAAATACTTCCCTTTTTGGACATTTACTTTAGGATTCTTTAAATTAGGCCGTCTTTTGATAAAATGCTGAATTCCTTTCCTCCAACAATCTAATATTTCAAATATTTTATGGATGGGATCCAAATGCCAATAGTTCATTATTATTAGTGGCATTACTCCATCATTTACATACTATTAGTTCCAACATAGTGCAAGAGGTTAAGCTCAGAAAGACCGAACATTACAAGACGATCTAGCAGAATGGGGTTTAGATTTTAATGATTGCACCACTCCATCGTACTGCTTAAATTACCTGCAAATTCATAAAGGATCAGAAGAGAGATCGAAACACATTTCAGAAATCAAATAAATTGCTAGGTTTTGCTGCAGTAAAGACTTATTTGCTTATTTATTACTTATAGCAAGAAACAAACTTGAAGGACCAAGAATTTAAATTAAATAAATTGCCCAGGTTTTAATCTGTGATCAGAGGCCCTGTCCATAAGTCTAAAGGTGAAAGTGAGCAATAGAGTTGATGAGCAAGAGAGACAAGGTGATCTCAGGAAGGCATCCTAACTTTTGTATCTCTTTTCCAACTGAGGCCTGTTTATTTTAACAGTTTTAATGGACCTTTTCTGAAATACATTGTAATTTAATGATGGTCTCATTTATTTACTTTTAATTATGCTTTTGCATAGTTTGGGGCTGAGATAAATAGCAACAGCAATGGCACCTAGACTTATTTACTGCCCCATAGTGTTTTACAGCACTTTCTGGGCAGTTTATAATGTCAGCATATTGCCCCCAACAATCTGGGTCCTCAGTTTATTGACTTCAGAAGGATGGAAAGTTGAATCAGACTTGAGCCCGTTAAGACAGTACTCCAGGCTTTAGGCAGAGTTTGCCTGCAATACTTTAACCACTGTGTCACCAAGGCTGTTTATAATAATGAACTTAGTTTAATTTTTATTATACATTTTCTCTCTTATTATCACCATAACAAAAAGGTAGTACCCTAAAAGTTAGATTATAAATAGATGTAAATTTCCAAAAATAATTTAAATGTAATGGAAGAGTTAGGGAAATGAAAACCTACTCCTTTCCAAATCATACTTCACTGTTTAATCCAAATAAATATGGTCCTAAACATGCAAATGAGATATGTATTTTGCTGTTTATAATTGGTTGCATTATTTAACAGAGATTAATAAATAAAGCATGAATTGCCCTTACAACGTTATCTAGCGTAGGGTTACCAGGAACTGTAACAATTCTAAGTTACAAACAAATATCTATGAGGGCTGCAATGATATAACATCATTACTAAAGGCAGGTGGAGGCATAAAAACCAAAGTTAAACACACTTATGTAATAGGGACACAGTTTACCTGAGTTCATTGCCTTCACCCCCTCCCCCAAATCAGAACAGTACTTTTACAATTTGAAAGTACCTGTACTTGCTGAATCACACCTGCACACCATTTTGAATATTTATGAACATAATATTAACAAATCAGTATAAAGAAGCTTCATTACCCAGTCAGCATGAGGCAGATACTGTAGTTTGTGGGTAACCAAAACAATGGTTCTTTTATCAGCTCTTAGCAAATTCAGAATTCCTTCTTGCATGAGATGATCACTCAAGTGGATATCTAATGCTGAAAATGGATCATCCTAAACAACAACAACAAAAAAGATATTAACCAACTAAAGATATTCAGTACTACTGCACTGTAGTTGTTCTGTTTTTTAAATATTCTAAGAGAGTTAAAATCAGTGCTTGCTGACAAGATGAGTTGGGATGGGGATATAGGCACTGGAACTAACCAATTTACAAAAATTAGGTAAGAGAGAAAGAAGAGACAATTCAAGGGTAAAATCTCTAGACATATGGGGATCCATAGGGCAGGTGCCATGACAGAGAAGGAATGCTTCCTTGATCTCATTAGATGATACTGTCTAATAGAAGGGATCCGTAACATGCATACTGCACCAGAACTCATGCTATTACAAGTAGCCCTTGTTTAGCAACTGCCTTGTTTAGTGACCATTCTGATAGGGTTAGAAGCACTGGGTTCCTTCATTTAAACAATGCCATCTACTGGGACCACAGAAGTACACCTTTGCTATCACAGCACCTTCCACCAGGAGTGAGAGCATTATAATTTTACTACTATAGCAAATTGTGAGTAGTAATTTGTGATTCTAAGTTCTAGTTCAGGCCTGTCAAACTGGTAGCCCGCGGGCCAGATACAGCCCGCATAGGCCATGCCCACCCCAGCTCCGCAAAGGCAAAAAACATTGCGATATGTCAAGATCCAGCCTACGACGCTGGTTTGACACCCCTGGTCTAGTTTATTATATAGTGAATAGAACTGATGGAACAAATAACAATAGAGAATTATTTCTAGAATTCATCTGTTCACTGTGGTCTTAGATGCATCAGATGCTGGGAACTGGCATCATACTAGGGAAAATATTCCATTGACTTTGTGGATCCAGAGTATGAATTCTTGATAGAATTGGCTGTTCTTAGTCCAGGAATTTTGGAATGCTGGGTTTTTAGGTTGAAGTATGTCATTTATAGAGAAAGGAAAGCCTTTTTAGTTTAGATGGTAGAATTAGTAACAGTAAACCTACCAGAAATACCACATTTGTCTGTTGGTAAAGAGCTCTTGCTACACTGATCCTTTGGCGCTGACCTCCAGATAAATTAATACCCTTGGGGAAAAGATAAAATAATTCAATTAGAAACCTGTACAATTTTAAGACATTATTATTCAAATTATGCTTTCCCAAACCTGACATTTCAAGGTATGCTTAAAAGGTAAGCAGTCAAAAGTACAAAAAGTTATTAATCAAGATAGTCAGAATTTTCATACTCATTCTAAAAAAAAACCCTAATTATATCTGAATATATTATTTCTAAAATACAAAGTGCTTCATCATTCAATTATTCATCTTATTAGCAGCTCCTGCAGTCAATATTAATTATTTCCAGGATACAGCTGGAAAAGTAAGACTGAGGTAACAGCTTAGTCAGGATTACTGTGTTCATGACTTAGAAATTATATATATCAATGCAAGTTAAAATACAATAGTTCATATAGTTGTCCTTTGACAATGCTATGTATTAACATTACAATTAACATATCAATGGTCAACCTCTGTGGCATAGCTTGGCCTCAATGTCTTCTATTGTTCCTTGGACATTCTCTAACATTCTAGTATTTTTAATATTGCATTTTAGCCATTATATGTTCTATTGATACTGCCATGTCCATGAAAAAACATCAACTACAAATCTAGATCTACTGAAGCAATGAACAAAATGTCTAGATGAATAATGAATAACAAATCTAGATTATTGCTGTTAGATAACCCAAACTGTTTGAATATCTGTGCTCCTAGATTATGAAATAATTGTCATCGGTACCTAAGGCAGAATAAGTTTCTTTTTTCATTATTTCAACCTTCAGTCAGTAAGGAAATATATATTCCATGTTTATTAACAAGTGCCTTTCTACTTCTTACTTTAATTGGACTATTCTAACATGACTTTCATAAATGCTTTCTAGAGAATAAAAAACGCTTTGTTTAATAAATATACTCTCTCAATACAGTATTTCAGTCAGTGTCAGGGACACCAGTGATATTAATTGAGGTATGGCAGATAGAAGAAAAGCTGTAACACTGTGTATTAAGTATAACACCTTCATCCTAAGGATCTGAAACTGAGTTTGCTGTACAAAGCCATTTTCTCAAACACCAGTTATAGATTTAAGACCATGTGATAACATTTGGGTGCTTAATGTTTTCTAATTATACACAGCCACTAACCCTTTCTCCAATCTGTGTTTGGTCTCCATGAGGTAGTATGTCAATATCAGGCTGAAGACAGCAAGCATCAATTACTGCTTTATACCTGTGGAAACAAAAAGGGTAATTGTCAATTCATGTGGAGGTTGCCTCACCAGCATATTTCATGTACTTAAAAGGAAGATTAATCAGCTGGAAAAGTCACACAATGGAAAATGCATGCTTGCTAAGCACTTATTTTTCCAATGGGAATCCCACCTGTTTCAGGCAAATAAATTATACCCTAACTACTAGCTCACAGTCAAATATTTTGAAGCTAAAAAAAGTATGCCTTGCTTCTGTATTCCTCAGAGACTATAACTGCCTTTAGGGGCTTCAGGATCTAAATGATTTAAATCAGATTATTTGCAACTTTAACCTTGTAAACACTTTAGGTCAAGAGCATGACATTCATCTATTTGTACTAAGAAGTGTAGATAACTACAAAATAAATTAAAACGATCTAAAATGTGATGGCGGTATCTAAAAAAAATAAACATCAAAAAGGGAAAAAGAAGGGCTTAGGAGAAGGTGATATAATGGAGAACTATGAGAGTTCTATGTTTAAATTGTTGTTTAGTAAAGAGTGCTAAGACACTGGGTACGTTGGAATTATTCTTTGAGAAGTCATCTTGCCATGGATCTATCATGATAGTGATTCCATATTATTTCTGCAGATTCTGAGAGTATGACTTGTATTGCCTCATAATATTAATGCAAACATAAATAACTTTTTAACGAAGAATGTCAGAAGAAAATGTGGCATATTATAACTAAAAAAAATAGTACCTAGTGCTGAAATGTACTCAAACCCATTGTTTACTTATTTTATAAGTAATTTTCCAGGTTGGAAAATACATTATTTGAGAGACTTTTCAGGAAAAGAGAGATCCACGATCAATATGGATTGATGCTTCAGAACATTACATAGTTGAAAGTAACTATATCTGATACAACAACTCAACATTTGCACCATGTAGCTAGGGAAATAACATCATCAGCAACAGTAAAAATGTTTACTGACAGGATGATAATGAGGACTGACTATAATTAGTTTTTACATGGCTCTTAAATACATTACCTTTGTTTATTGAAGGGGCTTTCAAAAGTGATATTTTCTTCCACAGTAGCATTTAACAACCATGGTTTCTGAGAAGCATATGCCACTGGCCCTCTTTTTCTGAAAAAAGAAAATAAGAGAACTCATCCAAGTGTTTTTAGGTATGGTGTTTATTTACTTTCAAAGATACTGAAATGATTCTTCACTATAATGTTACTTTTATGTCTTCTTTCAAAGACAAGTTAATATTTCCTATTGTTCATTTAAAAAAAA
The DNA here is from genome assembly GCA_032468235.1 of Pseudoxyrhopus heterurus. Taxonomy (NCBI): domain Eukaryota; kingdom Metazoa; phylum Chordata; class Lepidosauria; order Squamata; genus Pseudoxyrhopus; species Pseudoxyrhopus heterurus. The sequence continues at coordinate 68,944 of JANHJO010002097.1, read as the reverse complement.
GGCATGAGTGATGTGGTGGCCTTGTGGTGAAGTTGAAAGTTTAATCCTAGGTAGCGACAGATATTTCTCTCTTAGGGTACAAGGAAAAAAAAAAGACTCTGTGTGGTGTCAGGAAGGGCCTCCTGTCAGTAAATGCTCTGCTCCACCCAGTCGCCCTGACTCTACCCTGAATTAAAGGATTACAGGGTTGTTAAAAAGGAGTTCATAAAAAAGGAATATTGTTATTAACTGATAAGTGCATTATCAGTTAAATTACTCTTTGTAAATTTGTTTGCCTCAACTATATGCAAGGTTGTAGTGAGATAACTTTGAAGTCAACTTAGCTTCCAATTTGATATTCTTCACATATATAATTTTTTATTAAGAATTTTAATTATAATAGTAAAATCTTACACAAACTAAACTTAAAGAAAAAAAGAATAGGAAGAAGGAGTAAAAAGTGCAAGACATAAAAGAGAAGAAAGAGAAAAGGAAGAATATAATAAACAGAAAATAAATAAAGACGTGATTTCGAATCTTAATCACAGCAAATATAAACTAATTTAGTGACACTTCACCCCCTCTAAAGTTGCAAACATTTATCCCTTTATCCCATATCCTATCTCTTATCTACAGTATAAACAAATCCATGAAATGTCATCTTTTCAGTCCTGGTGTCACCAGAATGTCCATCAAAAGTTTGCCAGAAGTAACAACCTTGATCTATTAAACCAACTTGTATTTCTTTCTTTTACATTTAAGAGTCTTAATCTAAGACTGTTTAAGACTTTAATCTTTAAGGCTTCATTCAAATATTGACACAGGATTAATGACTCTTCATTTTTTCTTTATTGCATCACAGATAGTTCTTCCAGGCTTTAATAGCCTTTTTTTTTGTAAACCCAGCAGGAAAAATGATCAAGATCACTTTCTTAGTTTGTCATTTTTAAATTTTAAATTCAGTCAGTTTCTTTTATATATCCAATTAAATATCTTTTTCTAAGTCATTATCTTGGCCCGCTATTGATACCATCTCTAGCTTGCCAGATAAAATTTGTTCTACATTTGTCATTTCTTAAATAACATCTTTTTGACATAGTCTATCCAGAGAAACAAACATTAGTACTGACATAGTTGATATTGTAGTTACTATTTTCTTATTCCATCCTCAAAAGTTTCCTTCAGTATTTTTATTGCTATAATGTCTTGCAACATTTCAGAATTGTAATTCTTTACCTAAAATCTTTAGTTCCCTCTAGTGTCCAGTTTTTTAAATTATGAAATTGTTCATCTTTGTTTTGTCTTGTAAAAAACAAAACAGAATCGATTTCCCATGAGAAGCTGTTTGTTCTTCAAAATTAATTCCAAAATATTATTATAAAAGTTTCAATATTCCAATTTTATCTGGATGCTTAGTCCATTTATAACTTTCTAAGAGCAAAATCTCATTTAGCTTTTTGTTGTTTCTTTGGTCTTTGCTCGGGTCATTAGCTCCACTTTTGCAAAGCCATCTTGAGTTTGCCATATCTCCCTGGAAGACGTCCCAGTTTGGCATTTCAATAGTAAAAGAAACTTAATTTATTAATTCCTCTGAACAATTGTGTGGTGAGTCATTCTAGATTATGTATCACCATATTAATTAAATATAAAAAATGACATTTGTGGTTACATTGTCTCAAATTAGGAAGAAAACCTTTTCTTTCAAAAAGTAATGGATATTTTCAATTCATATGAATCATTATGAATGCTTATATCCTTGACTTCTACTTATGACTTTAATTGATAATCATACAGATAGGGACTCAGACATCTTAATGAGCAGAAACATTTATTAGCTATGCCATTTTCCTGAATTATGTATGAGTTAGCAATTAACCAAATTATGCACAATTTAGCAATTATGTTGTACCTTTAGTCATGATACAGTTCTTCCCTGATTTTACATATCTCAACCATTGAGAATATCATTTAGTCAATAATGCCTTTTTGTCTTGATATAACTTCTTTGTCTTTTTGTCCTTTTTTATCTCTCTAGCTCCAGAGAAATGTCAGTCAACTGCAGCAAAATCTGAGTGACACTCAGTGTTAAATGTGCTTTTTACCTTAGCAGTAGAGACAAAAAGTATTTTTTCAAAGAAGCATAGAAGCACCAGATAGTATTGCTCCAGTAATATAGTATATGGGCTGTTCTGATTTTTGCACGTCAGAGAATTATAATGATAGAATGCAGATTCTCTATAAAGCAGAATTTCTCAGTTTACAAAGTTGGTAGAAGTTATCTAGACATTTGCATAAACTTGAAAGCATGAATATTTAGGGATTTCTCTCTTTTGGCATAATACAGAAAGCACATAAAAGATCGTACAGTTTTGATCTTTGATCTTACAGTTATAGCATAATGAAACAGAAATTTTTCAGTTTTTTAACACCGTTTTTTAAAATACTGTACCTGGACTCCATTTCAACAGTTGCTTCCACGTCGGAGCTGCAAAACAGGTACACAGTAACTTGGTAGTTGTTACACATTTCTGCAACTCATTAGAAATGCTTGAACTTTAAAAGTAAATGAATATGATCAACATTCATAGACTTGTGATATATAGTAATTCATTCTGGATTCAAGTAACTGTGGCTGGCCATCCCAAGGATCAAAACATGCTCATCAAAATAGCCTATACAATTTTTCTGATAAAAATATTTTGGTTCTTTTTTTAAAAAAAAACCCTTCTATCATATTAGATGATTTTGTTCCTTTGTGTTATATGAATCAAATGAATTATAATACCTGACGTCTTCCCCTGTCTCACTGTCAGGAATGCTGCTGTAATATCAGAAATAATAGGGAAAAAATTATTAACATATTATAACGTTTCCTCCGCAACATGATCTTATCCTGTTTTGTCTGACGCACTAAAGCAACTTTATATATTTCGCAGTTTGAAGGTAAATGAATGTTCTTTTTCAATTAGACACAAAGTTACTGCAATGTGATCAATTTTCTCAGTTACAAGTGCAATGATACAAAAAGTGTGTAGCTAGTTGTGACTCACATGAACATGTAGCTGGTTGTGACACAAGGACACATGTTGAATCTACAGTAGCTTTTCATGTGGATTAATTAAATGAGGAAAGTGAAGGTATTTAGCAACTATATGCAATATCAATACATTTCAGGATTCATTGCTATAGCAATGTAATTCATATATATTAAAGACATGACAGGCCTGTACCTTAAACAAAAAGCTACACAGCAACTAAAAGGATAAACTAAAATTACCTGTTCCAGATCACATTCCCAGATACCTTCTGCATCTCTCCAAGTATTCCTAACAAGAGAGATGATTTACCACAGCCTACTTGTCCCACAATCATCGTTAACTGACCTGCAATAATAGAAAAAAAATTCGATTATTCTTGAAATGTTGACTTACATTCGCTCCAGCCCAGATAGCAATTAGGCAATTGATTTTTAAATGGACCATTAAATGGACCATTTTTTCCTCATGCACATTGCTAAGATCATCCTCATTCACATAGGATGATCACATACTACAGTATACATATTGTGTTGTAGATATGGGTGTGCTCCTGTTTCTGTTTTGTGCTCAGGCATTTATTATTGCATAGTGCTTGATTTTGAACATTTGCAAATCCTAATCATTGTAATAGATGCATTAATACCTTGAGGAATTCGAATATCAACACTGGATAAAGTTGGAACTCCTTCTGGCGTCCATGTAAAAAACCCATTCGTGACCTATGGCCGCAACAGCAACAAGAACATAAATGATCTATATTGGTGCAAAACATCATACATATTTTCCCTTTTAAAATTTCTTTTTTAAAAGTATTGACAATAGGTAACTGTTATCAATACTGTACTCTGTTATCTATGAACCTGATTCATAGATAACAGAGTACAGAACGTCCTTATCTGGTCTATGAGCTCCTTCCCAAGCTTTTCCAATTTAATCAAAAGAAGCAATTTTAAATAGAATGCATTATACAACATAGTAGATCAAATAAATATTTCTGTTTCATCAGTACATTTCTTTCTGGATTAATTTGCATCTTGATTTTTAAATTTAAAAAAATAGATCTTCTATGCAAAAAGTAATAAACAACCAAAATCCCATAACTCTGTCCCATCAGACTTTAGTGTTCCTTTCTTCTTCATGTACAGAATGGTTGTGTTATAAGAATAATGTGTCTCTAAGTATTTTTTTTTACTAGAAGTAGGTTAAATTAACTCAGATTAGCTTTTTTCCCTGAAAAGTGTTTAGGTCAGTAAAGCAAATTCTGTATGCTCCTGGGAATAAATTCATCTGAACTAAGCATTGTTTATTTTTAACAATTGATAAAATTACGCAGCATAACTAAACATAAAAATGTTTATGCTAAAAAACATAAAAATGTTTTATGTTTAGCAATGCTAAACATAAAAATGCATATAGGCTGATTCAACCCTATTTCTACTTTCTATGGACAATTATCCTCATAGACTGTTGGAGAAATAGATTTTACAATTAGCCACATTTATTTTATTCATATGAAAAAAAATCAGATTATGGAACAAAGGTTAGTAAGTGGAGGTTCATACAAAAGGTGGAGGACATGCAACCCTATCTTCTAGTTATCATACCAGATAGAGAACAACTTTGTGTTTATTTTTAAAAATTGTTTGAGATATGTCTGGAAACGCCATTGTTTCCACAGAAGTCTTTTATTCTAGCCCCTGTTACATGGGGATTCTCAGTACATATATAAATGTGAAGAAGAATGCATAATGAATCTGCTCAGAGGCCTTTACTTACTTTTAGTAAGGTTGACATGAAATTTACTACAGATGCTACATGTGCCCTAGCATAATTTAAGCCTGAAACTTAAAGGAGTGGAAAGAGTAAATGACTAGGTTCATACATTATGCTAAGCTATAATGTGATTTGCTTAATTTTGATTATTAAATCTCACTGTTTTATGGCATGGTGTGATTTGTGAACATAAATTGTGGTGTGATCAACAAATTATGGTTAAGAAAACTATGTGGAAACTATTATTTTCTCTCTTTTAGCAATTAATCCAAGCTCCTTCAAGAGGCCTATCTTCCAATCTGATAGTCATATTGCCAAAAATTGTTGTCTATTTTCTGTGTTAACAAGAAAAATCTTGGTGGTTCTCTACTGTAGGAGATAAATTTGGATTATATTCTCAGTTTGGTACTATAGTACTAGAACTTTTATACTTATTAGAAATAACATAATTAGAAAGAGTGACCTTATTATCACCTTTACACAAAAATCATCTGCTTCTGTGCTGTTAACAGATCTTCTCACAGGAGAGCTGTAATTTTTCCAGTCCTCTCTGGCAGGCCTCTTACGGTTAACAACTTTGAGGGTCTATGCAAGACCAGGAAGACAGAAACATGGTGAGTGGGGACCTGAATGCAGATGTCAGCAATGGACAGTGAGTTAGTTTCCTAGTAGATGCACTCCTTCCCTAAGGTGGTTTCTACCACAAATGTTTGGGTTGAGTAAAGGTAGAGGTGCATGGACTTTGTCAGTTTTGGGTGGGTTTACATACTGTACTAAGCCATAATGTGGTTTTCTTTGTGATAGCATAGTGCAAAATATCATTTCAAGTTTTTCTGGGTCCAAACCATGGTTCATGACTTAACAAAATGTCTGAAACAAGATACTTTGGCTACTTAAACCCACTGCTTAATTCAGACTATGGTGCAGCATGATCCATGAAATCATTTTCTAAGCGTGCAGTTGTTGATTATCTTGGATCTCTTACTGCTGTTGGGTATTTAATCCTCTTCCAGGGGATTCTAACAAATCAGCAAACTGCATGCCTCATGCAGTACTGTTGACTGAGATGCATCCCAACCATTCTGATAAGGATTGGATTTCTCCCCCTGCAATTGTTTCACAATGCAGCTGACAGTTCCTACCAGCAAACTGTCTCATCATCCATTGCTGGCTTTAAACAAAGAGCAGTCACCATACAATCTACAATAAGATGTTAAATTTTATTATTGTGGCTATTAATTACAATGAAAATGACAGTTATTGGCATTACTGTACAAGCAAAGATTTAAGAATGGGATGTTGCCAGTTTCACAATCAAATTAAAATGACACTTACAAGAATCTGATATTTGCTGTGGTTGTCTGGGCTTCTTGGCTCAGAACATTTATCATGATCTTCTGCAATTTCTTCACTCGAGAGAAATTCATTTAACTTTTGGACACTATGAAAAGAGAAGAATGGTAGCAAGCTAAACAAATGATATCACCGCTGCAAACAACAGCAATGTTCATTACTTTAGGAAACTGCAAGCCTTGATCCCATTTTGATGTCCAGCCCTTGGACAGACAAGGATTCCATTTTGATTGGATAATAATGCATAATAATGCATTTAAATGATCAAAAATACATACTGCCCTTTTAGGAATCTGAATAAGGATATTAAGCTAACTTGCTATTAGGACTTTATATTTATGTTTTGCATGTCAGTTTTTAGGGCTTTTATAACTGTTTAGGTATTGTTTGGTTATGCCGGGTTTCAGTTTCTATGGAGAATAACTGTATCCACCAAATATATTTTGGAAAAAAGCTATGGGATTGTAATTATTGCTGAAATTATGAGCAATATACCTTCATTACTTCATTATACTTGGAGTATAATCTTTGAAATTTTGATGGCTTCATGTCTGTTGTTGATTATTTATTAGAATATTTATAACATGTATGTGTAAGATATTAGACCAGTACTAGCTAGCATTGATGATGTTATCTAGTTTGGGAATGAAACATCTGCAACAAAACCAAGTTCAGAGAGCACCAAAGACCCTACATATAGCAATAAAAAAGTACTAAAAAGTACACTATGCCCTCTGATAGTAGGAAGGATGGAAAAAAACATAAGAGAGCCACGAATGAGAGATAATAGCTTCTGAAAACATAATAAATTTAGGAAATATGGTGACTCCGTGATAAAATGTTATACTGAAATCTCCATATCACCTTGTCCGTAGATAGTGGTTGCCTCTTTTTAAATAATCTGCATAGATCTTATAGGTCTAGTCAAACTGGTTCTGAGCATGACAGAGAAAAGGTGCCTGAGAAGACTGCATATAGGTAGAGATATTTAAAAGTACATTAATACTGAGTGATCATTTTCAATTTCTTGAAATTTTTTGATGAAGGCACAGGATGAAGTACAAAAGCAGCATATTCTGCATTATATTGTAAGCATTAAGGAACAAACTTCTAAAAGGATGCATATCCACAGTTTGAGCTGTAAAATTCTTATTGAATTAATGTGGATTTGTGGTCATCATATAAGAGTGTAGAATGTATGTGTGTGGGCAAAACAGAGAGGAATGAGAAAATACAATTAAGATTTTATAAACATATTATCAAAAACACATAACCCATTTTAAAATCTATGATAACACTATTATATAAATTATAAATGTTTTATTGTCATTGGCTATTCCTTATTACATATCACACACCAATCATTAAATTCAAGTTAAAAAAAACTCTTAAAAATAGGGATGTGCAAAATGTGTTGATTTGGGAAAGGAATATTCCAATAAAACAATAACACATTGTGTTCCTCTCTGTGTCATGCTGTTTCAGGCTAGAATTTCTGTAAAACAGTCCTCTAAACTACCATAGAAGCAATTTAAAGTGTTCCAGATGAAATATAGAATGACATGGAACAATATAGAATGACATGGAACATTCCACTATTCTTTGGAACCTTATATTCCTTACTCACCAAACATTGCATATCCTTAATTGGTAGTGTCTCTTTAGGATTGGATGAACCTATTGTGTTTTGTATACAATTCTGTAGTCCTTCAGTTCATACATAGTTTTCTAGTCCATCATCATATTCACAGGATCATACAGTTGCATAGAACCCCAATATATGATTAATCATAAATCCTTTCATCAATTATGGGATTTATGATTAACATGACATCAACTGTAATACTACTAGCAGGATTGAGAATATATATTTCCTTAGTATTTCAGCAGAATCAATGCTATTTTTCCCTAAACAATTAACAAATGTTTGATTGTGACTGATTCTCAGAGACTAAAAACAAGTGTTCGCAGTTTTTTTGGAAGTTTTTCAGAAATAGTTCACTCTTATCTGCTTCCTAGAGCCAGCTAGCTTTGTACCTAAGGTGGGACTAGAACTCATGGTTTTTCAGTTTCTAGCTGATGCCTTAACAACTACATCAAATTGATTCTCACATCCTAATATACATTTCCCACAAAAATCACAAGACATACTACAGTGAATATTGGCAATAGAAGTTCCAGAGAAGCTGATAATGTAATGTAGGAAAAATCGTCATGATTTAGAAAGGGCCTTTTGTAGGAAAATCCACAAAAGTATCTCCTAAATAAATCTAAACCAAATTGTGACTCCTGCGGCAATGGAGGTGACTAATTTAAACCAAGTGTCTTTGGGGGGAATTCACTCATGAAACCTTACCTTACAAGAGCTTTAACAGTGGATCTAACCACACTGGAGAGTAGGAAGAGGGGTGTCACAAGGATGTGGAAAAGGGACAGCGATGCAAAGGCCACCGAAGGAGAAAAGTCAGCATTGACAAAGAGATGGGTATGGACAACAAATGTCTTATTAGAAAAACAAAAACAAAATGCATTACTTCAGACCATTTATGTATTAAAGACATATTTTCAGTCAGATTTTTACTGAACTTCAAATATCCAAAAGATCAGCAGAACTGTTACTCTTATAGAACTATGATTACCAAGCATCATAATATATACAGTTATAAATAGACCATTTATGTAAGCGTTTCATTTTTTAACTTATTTTCTGGGTGTGTTTGCAATATTCTTTTGTGGGGGTTGTCACTTGGTGTTTTTTAATATTAGTTGCCCAGAATAATTTGGAATAGGTGCCATACAGATTAAGTAAATAAATAAAAGAAATCAAAGAAGCTTCTCTGAATGTAGAGTAAGTCTATGAATTGTGACTTGAAAAGTGCCTGAATTTGTCCCAGTTAAGACAATTAATTGTATTTTATTACTGGACTAGTTCCAAAAGAAAGTTCTACTCAAAGGAAGATGGCAATGAGAATGGGCTGAATTCTATCCTATATGTAGCAGACAGAATCAGTTACTGTCAAGAGGTTGAAGAATAACAAAAGCAGACTTACTGTACGATATGATTTTCTATAGCTTTTGAAACAATATAAAGTAGTTGCTACTCTTTTTTTACTTATCCATCACTCTGTCAGCCAATGCATCAAGAATATAATCCATTCTAGTTCCAAACCAGTACTCTTGTTTCTGGATGATGCTGAGTTTCAGTTCAGCATCATCTTGAAATCCCGAGGTGCTTCTGTAATGGGAAAGGCCAGTATGGTTTACACTGACCTTTTTAATTTCTATTTCATCTTTTACTGCAGTCCTTGGTATCATCTTTCATTGCCTGTGTTTCTTATCTCTCTGCAAAGTTTTTTTTTCTTAGTAGCTATTGGGAAGAGCAATTGCTGAAATTTGGTGTCTTCCTTCCTTCCTTTAGCATGAACAAACTTTATGGACCCAGATCTCCTCATAGTAATTTAAAATCAGCAAAAGAAGAATCAACACATTCATTACTAAAAAGGCATATCTTTCTCTAATTTTTTAAAAATAAAGTTTCATTTTAATATGTTTATACTTACTATAAGAACAGCTGCAATTGGTATTGCTGCATTCATGAAAACTGTAGGGAAAATGTTTTTTTCTTATTACGTTTACACACTTTTGTATCTATATCTCTTTCATTCTCATGCATTTCATTTACTTTAGAAGAGTAATAACTGCTATAACAAAGTGCAGTGTAAGAAAAAATTTGCCAATAATTACAGACATTCCACCCAATATAAATGATGTTTGCTTAACAAAGTATGCATTTGCAACTCCAACAGTGCCTTTTTCTTTTAAATTGCTTGTTTTTTAGTCAGGTAGAATAGCTACAATACATTGATATTGTATTGTATTACTAAGAGAAAGACACATTGTGATTGTTCCAAGAAGATTTCTTTATTGATCCTCACCTAGAGACAAGATCTTGCCAAATTAAAGCAGACTACCACCCCCATAAAGCATATAGTCTGAAAACTCTTATCGAGAAGCCATTTTCATTCTCTTTATCTCACACAAACCATCTGAATTGAGTTGTTTCTTACTCCTCTGAAATGCATTCCCTCCTTCCTGGGAATTCAGACTATATTCTCACAGTTCTGGTAGTGCTTCTGAACCATGAATGATAGCAATAAAATAATGACTAGCAATTTCCAGGGACTTTCTGGGTAGATTTGATGTACAGTACTGGTTTCTTCTCTATGTCTAGAGAATGGGTTCCCTATTGTTCTGGGTCTTCTTTGCAGCTGGCTATTAAAATATAAATTATCCATTCTATTACAATAATCATCATGGTTTATTACTTATGTTGCCAAAATTTCTTCCTAATTTGAACAAGTGATAACTGTCAAATTGTTCAATTTATTTCAGAAATAGGATACTCTTATATTCTTCTCAGCTTCCTGGTTCACACTGCAATCTTATTGCAGCAACTAAACAGGAAACATTTCAAATATTTCAAAATCTAATAAAATAAGCTACAGATAAGCTTTCTGGGCTTAATTAAACATAAATTTGGAGGGAAGACAAAGAATTTTCATTATAAAATACATGTTTTAAGGCAAAAAAACTGAGATTCATTTCTTGGAATCTATAAATTGAGTTGATTTCTCCCCTGTGTTCTGGAAGATGGCTACAGTATCAACAATACATAACTACATGGATTAATGTGCTATTTCATTTCAGGCAGTTTAATATGTATGCTGTAGAGATGGGCACCAATCTTTGTAATTTTGTAGGGTGTCCATAAGCCTGTAAAAAGTACAAGATTCTTTGACAGGGTTCACATATGCTAAACTATGGTTTGCTTAACAATGCTTTGTTTAATAAACTGAATCGGCTGGCATTACATATGCAAAGTCACAAAGCATTGTTCCTTAATTAATATATGGATCTCTCTTCTCTCTCTCCCTCTCTCCCTCCCTCCCTCCAGCGGGAACTTTTTTCTAACATAAATGCAAATACAAAGACTCTGGTGGTTGTAAGACAGTATTGCAGGCAAACTCTGCCCACAGTTTGGAGTTCGATCTTTGATCCTTCAAGGTTGGTAAAATGAAGACTTAGATTGTTGGAGGCTATATGTTGACATTGTAAACTGCCAAGAGAGTGTTATAAAGCACTATGGGGAGGTATATATAAGTCTAAGTGCTATTGCTATTGCTATTTTCATTAAGCCCAGAGTTGGAAGGTTAAATGTCCCACATCCTATATACCAATGACAATTCATTATCTCTATTAATACATGAAAATATACCTTAAGAGTTATTTGGATTGATAATTCTAACATTTAAAACAATTCATTATCATAGTCTATTTTCAAATTTAATTTCTGGCTGGCTTCCCCCATCATGTTAAGCCATAAAGTTTGTTTGGTTTCTAGGCATTTTCTTTTATGTCTTATGATTTATGGACTCAAGATCTCAACTTATGGACTCCCTTTTCTTCAAATTTCTCACACTAGCCAAAAGCCAGCTCTTAGGATGGATCTGGTGGCAGGTAAACTGAATGAACTAGCACAGGTTAGTGAAAAAGAACCATGACTTGTCTGGCTAAGTAGATGTACAGACCTGAGCTACAAAAATCAGGACAATCATTAGATGGCACCAGAAGGAGTCTTGTGTATTATTTGTTGTCACCTAGAAGTTGTAAGAAGACTTTTGCATTCCACATTTGTTTAATCATAGGTAACGAAACAAGAGATGATGGATGGAAGGATGGGTGGGTGGATGAATATCCCTCCCTCATTTCCCATAGTGATCTCTTATGAAAGCCTATTCTAAATAAGAAAATTTGTTCATGGTAATTCACAGACATCTGGAGGGAAGCAAGTGGGTGAATTCTTTTCTGAAGTAATGTTCTTCAAGCAGATTAATTTTTAAAGGAAAACATCAAGATTGTTTATTCCCTAGAGAAAAGAAAATGAGTTAAAGTACTTATGATAATAAGTATTACCAATATGCCATATGTTTTGTGCATTTGGTTGCTTATTATCATAGGTCAATGAAGCACCATCTCAAGAGACTTCTTTCATGATGAACATTTAGCATGATAAATAAGATCTCGTAGGAACTAAGGAAAACATAAGCAGCTTTCTAGTGCTAAAGGGTAAACTTAATGTCTTAAGTACAGCCAAATTTGAAAAATTTCCCAGGGCCTTTTTCCTTGCCCCTGCTTAATGTTTTCAGCTGCCTAAAAACAGATTTGGGTGACATACTATTTATCCTTTTGGAGATAATTAGTGAAGAACTCCTATTTGTTATCAAATGTTTCACATAATCAGTTTTAATTATTTCAATCCACTGCATTTATTTACAGATGTCACAGTAATAATCTTTCTTACTATGAGACATCTAAAATGCTGCACTGGTATTAATTGCATAGTTACAATTAATATTGTTGTAAAACTACTGTTTATTTTACTTCTAATATACATACACAGTTTAGAGACCAATTCTATATCCAGGAGAAGGTACTTTTCAACAAAATGGAAGTTAATTCTTGGTAAATAAGCCTATAAAATCAATATTAGTCTGATATTATATAACACAGCATTCCAGAAAATTTAACAATTGGCTCTCACAAGCCTGAACAGACCATTTGTTATTTTATAATAAATTCCTTTTTTACAATGAAATTATTACTTTATTAAAGATTAAGATTACAATAATACTGCAACATTTCTATGTACTTCCTTTTGTTTTTTCTATTGCTCAATTCACTATTCATATCAAACAACTGTTGAACAGTAACAGTCATTAGGTCTGAATTATAGGCAAGTAAATTTCATAGAGAAATGGTCTCCTTTGTATACCTACATTTTTTATGTCTGACATATATAATACATTATTTACTGTATCAGGGAGAAAAAAATCAGTTATAGGCAGCTACTAGCATTTAAATTGCTCCTCAGAGGATCATCTGGAATTGCAAGTCAATTACTTCTTTATGCATTATTAAATGTTTGATTCTTAGGTTTCACATTTGTCAAAAATCTAAAATTATGTCAGTCTTGGCTTCATTAACTCAAGTGGAATCAAAAGTGCAAAACTACTGTAAATATTTTATAACTACAGACAATTCTTGTCTGTTTATAATCTTTAAAGATGGGGAGAAGCACAACAATTGGATCCTGGGCTGCACATATTCTCTACTATTGGTATAAAACAGCTGTCTGCAATGAAAGACCCAATTCAGATGTAAAATTGATTAAACATTCTATGGGCCTAAAAGCTAGAAGTATTCCCAATGGGAAAATAAAGGAAATCGGTCATTTCGTGACACAGGACTGGTAATTATAGTCACTTTATCCTTATTTTAGGATAGTCATTAGCCTGTTATGCAAAAGAATGTCCATGTAACTACAGTTGTACATTTAATTATTCTGTTTTGACCACAGATAAGAAGATGTTACACCATATTGAAGTTTGTTTTATTTGGATTTAGAATGCTGTGTAAATTGAAGTTTTTAAATCATGATTTTCATATAGACCAGTCAATTTGAAAAGAGTAAAGAGTAGTTTAGCATGATCTGTGAACCAACTATTTATTGGAGTTACAGTTTACTGCTTTGCTTTTACTTCATGTAAGCGTATTAACTAATATTGATCTAGCTGCTTGAAAAGCATTTTAATTAAATCTTCAAGACTATTGAGAGGATTTTCAAATTTTGTCCATATTAAAAATATTGAAAAATGGATCTTTATCTCAATATTAAGGTACAGCACAAATATATTTCTAACATCAAAAAGATAAACTCAAGTAAAACTCAAAAGACTGTGAAATCTTTTACATATATATATATTTTAAGAAATAATGTTTCTGTGATGGGATCTACTCTCTCCTCCTTTTACCTTCAAGAAAATTCACCCAGTCCCTTGGACTGAATTTTTGAGGATTCATAGAGAATTCCAGGTGGAAGAGAACAAATGATTTGATGATGAGCTAGCAGGAGAAATTAATTCTATTGGCTGTTTTGATTTACATTTTAAAAAAAATATATACGGTATACAATTGGTCTTGCCTTTGAAAACCAATTTTCCAAAGACTATACTGCAGGATTATTTTAATGCCTTGGGAGTTTTCTTGACATGGAACTGAATCCTTTAAATATGCAGTAAACTAACTGAAAACGTATTTACATTTATACAAACATTTAAACTGGGGACAAAAAGAAGTGAATTACTTACTTGATATAGAGGTATAAAGAGCAAAAGACTTAAGACTTGTCATTTCCTTTTGCCGAGTTTCTTCCACACTACTATGAAAAATGTGTTCCCAGGCATAGAGCTTAAGTAGTTTTATGCCTCGAAGCATTTCATTTGTTTTCTTCAATCTCTCATTGGAATATTCCTGGAGCATTGGCATAAAAAATCATTTTGGATTATAGTGAGACGATTAGATATAGTATTATATAACAATGCATGGTAATGCAAATTGGTTGTAAAAAGACCCTACGCTTCAATTTTTATTTAAATACTTCTTTCCCAGAAGTATTTAAATAAAATACTCAGGGACAAATATCAACAACCTCAGATATACAGATGATACCACTCTAATGGCAGAAAGCGAAGAGGAACTAAAGAGCCTCTTGA
>JANHJO010002097.1:0-12357 GCA_032468235.1 Pseudoxyrhopus heterurus | reverse complement strand
TTTTTGGAAGAATGCATAACTTGCCTTTGTAAGCTTGGCTTAAGGCTCAATAAAAACAAAAAAGAGGACACAGACATGAACTGAAACATATATGTGGTTTCCAACCTCATTATCTGAAACATGATACCATTTTCCAAAACCAGAGTTGAGTGTGAAATCTCAATTTTCTATTTGCACACATCATTATGTTATATTTATGGTAGCTGTAATTCAGCAGTGACCGATTGGACCTGGTGGTTTCTCCTTCAATTAGACACACACTAATTAGACATAATTAGATAATGCAATGTATACACCAAGCCCTGTGAAATGATGGGCAGTGGGGTGATGAGCTTTTTGTTCTGGAGTATTAAACACCCATTTAATTCAATTTATCTGTTGTATCTTAGGATGGTGAAGGTGAGGCAAAGCTCCAAAACAGCACAGGCTCATCTTACATCCGTGCAATTCAAGCCCTTGAGTTTTCCATCCCTAAGAAAACAAGCTGTCTCTGATACCAGAGCATGAAACAGCTTAACAGAGTCACCAAAAATGTACAAGGCTCTTAACAAAAAGTTCAGCATTTGTTGATCTATGAGTTCTGTTTCAGTGACCAAGCTGCCATCTCTGCAGGATCTGCAATCCCAGGAAAACATATTGCTTCAAAGCTGTCTAGCTTATTATGTCTGGTCCCATATTGTAACTTCCCTGCCAGTTTGTCAGTTTACAGAAAAACACCCCTCCTATTTTTTTGCAAAATAGCTCTTACTCAAAGATGCACTTTGGTTCTGTGGGTGACAGTGAAATCTCTTCGGATATGGTCTTTCACTTTTCCGAGGTCCTTTTTTGGAAAGATCTTGCCTGACACAAAAACTGGAATGACACTTACAGGTTCTCCTGTGCACCACAGTTGTGCCCTGTGCTTCTTTCTTTCTTTTGCTGATCAAGGAGATCTTTAACCAACCTATCCTACCTGGAGTGCTAAAGAGTCGGATTTACTGGTAATCACGGGGTGGCTGTCACTGTGATTGTAACGTTAACTGGATCCTCCGAAGGCGGACTGGGGGCTGGCACATCTTCCTGGGCCCTTGTTGGATCCTCTGAGGTCACCACAGCTTCCTTCTGAGTTGCCTCTGCAGAAAACAAAGCATATGTGACAAGTGCCTGTGAGCTGATGGAAGAGAAGCAATAACAGAGTAGAAATCCTGAAGCCCAGCTGTTTCCATTCTTCGTTTCAATGGTTTCCAGATTCGTGTTCAACATCAACAGATGATCCGGGCCCATCAATAACAACGGAGAGTAAGGTTTGCTTGCTAGTCAATGCGCTTCAAGGGCACATTGTCTTCTAGAACAAAAGGCAGAGGGTTGAACGACCAGACAAAAAGGAAGCGTGATACCTTCACCAATGGACAAACTAGACATCTGAAAGCAATCAAGACACTCATGAATCTCTGCCATGTATAAAATTTCTCCTTGATTACAGGAACAGGGAAACCATTTCTATGCATTTTGAGGAGCTGAATTATTTCTCTCTTCCCAAAATAAAATAAGCCGGCTATTTTTCGGTTTAAACAATGGCTTGCTTTCCAACAGTGCAAATTTGAACATTCTTTCAATAATTGAGTTCTAAATAGCCTCTTCCCCCTCCTTTCTTTTTATTTTTTTTTTAAAAATATGGGTTTGCTACTTAGAAATGAATATCGAAACGGAGTCTATAGACAAAAACGTTTTGGGCCAATGGCGTATCTACACCCCACCTAACTTCAACTCATGAAGATGAAATATATCTTGAAGGACACACCTGCGTGATGTAGCCTCCTAGGAAAGCAGGAGTTGGGCGTTATCCCAAAAGCCACATTTACTTGCAGAATTTTGATTTCCGTCTCTAATACCCAAAGAGCAAACAGGAAGACCCTTTGGCAAAACTTTCCACCTTCAAGGGTTCTTTTCCAGTGTGGAAAAGAAATACAGGTAGTCCTCGACTTACGACCACAATTGAGCCCAAAATTTATGTTGCTAAGTGAAAAATTTGTGAAGTGAGATTTGCCTCATTTTACAACTTTTCTTGCCACATTTGTTAAGTGAATCGCTGCAATTGTTAAGTTAGTGACACGGATGTTAAGTGAATCTGACTTCCCCATTGATTTTGCTTGTCAGAATGTCGCAAAAGGGGATCACATGATCCTGGGATAGTGCAACCGTCATAAATATGAGTCAGTTGTCAAACATCCAAATGTAAATCACATGACCATGGGGATGCTGCCATGGTCATAATTGTGAAAAATGATCTTAAGTCACTTTTTCAGTGCCATGGTAACTTTGAACGGTCACTAAATGAACTGTTGTAAGTCGAGGACCACCTGTATTTCAAGGTCTGCCCTTGGATCAATCCATTCAAATAAGATAACCTTCTGAGATTTATCACCAGTTTACCTGCTGGTGTTTCCCCAGCTGTTGTGGAAGTCTCTCCAACCTGCTCACTCTCTTCTTCAACTTGTTCATTGGCTGCATCACTAATTCCTGTTGGCATCTCAGCATCCTCTGGAGTCCTGATTTCTTCACGAGTCTCAGCTCCTGCCCTAAAGAGAAGAGATGCATTGGCCCATTATCAGCCTTATGAGGCAGACAAGACTGGAAACATAACCAGATGAGCTAATTCTACTTTATTGTAAGGCGACACGAATAGAATCTTGCAATTCTGAAAGTACAAACTTCCGCCATCACTTTTTCCTGCCTGATAAGTTAGGGCGGATCCTTTCTAAGTTTCTTTCTGTGCCTGTTGCTGTGGCCCACCAGCAGCCAGCAGAGCTGGCGGCAGACTCAGACAGTGAGGAGGTTGGGGAGGAACATAGGCCAGTCCTGGAGTCTGGAGAAGGCTCTGACGAGTGCTCTGCGTCAGAGGCAGAGATGTGGCCAGGGCTGGCCGACAGTTATCTTCGGAGTCAGAGATCAGTGGGGCAGAAGAACAGCTGGAGCCTGTTCCCGATGTGCGCATGTGCAGAGCTGCCAGGAGAAGGGAACAGTTAAGAAACAAGGGTCGACTTGGGAGTAAAGGCACATGTGGACGGTGAATGGCCCCTCCCATAGGGAATAAAGAGGAGTGAAAGGGGAGTGTTTTTTGCAGGAGACAATTAGTTCATTTAATTAGAGTGAAGATTTGTTCCTGACTCCTTGCCAAGTATTTTCTGCTACAGCGTTGTGCTTGGAAGCTATCAGCCTGGCAACTCTCCAAGCCTGATAAGGTCTGTGATTGTAAATCACTCTTGAAATACTGTTTGCTGATACTTTGCTGGATGTGAATAAGAGGAATTCACATTAGCCTAAATAAAAGTGGTTTTATCGGAACGGGGAGTCTTCTTCATGATTTTGTGAAGCCTAGGTCAGAACAACTTTATGGAACAAAACTGATTGAATCTGGATGTTCTGCTTTGAATACCACGAAGCCTCCTCCCAGAAGGTAATAAGGAAAACAGGTTGTGAAGAGGGTGTGTATAATCCCAGC
The DNA here is from genome assembly GCA_032468235.1 of Pseudoxyrhopus heterurus. NCBI lineage: Eukaryota > Metazoa > Chordata > Lepidosauria > Squamata > Pseudoxyrhopus > Pseudoxyrhopus heterurus. The sequence goes on along the minus strand of JANHJO010002097.1, from coordinate 8,876 downwards.
AGACCCTGGTCAAGCATCACTTATCTATGCTATGTCCTGGATAGACGGAAGTGAACTTCCAATAATCTTCTCTGCCTCTCATCACTCTCAGCACCGCCTTCCTGTCTGAAGCAATAATGCTTCCAAACCAGAGTGTAATGCAATATGACAGGATGCTCTCGATCACCCCTCTATAGAAAGTGGTAAGGGCAGGGGAAGGAAGATGTACTTTTCTCATGTGACGCAGAAAATGCAGGTGCTGTTGTGCCCACTTCACCAGTGTCTCACTGTCGAGCGACAAAGCCAACCTACTCATTAGCTGCATGCCCAGAAACAGCATTTGCACATGAGCATTTCTTTCCTCTAAGTACATTGAGCTCAGATGGAGAACAGAAGAAATAGCATCCTCTCTGGAGTGATTTGGACGGTAAGCAAACTGAAGCGAGTCAAATGCTGGAGGAAGGCTAGATACAATAATGTCCTTTATCAGCCTCTCAAAACATTTCATAGTGATGGATGTACGCGCAACTGGATGACAATCATTGAGACCCATAATTGTAGACTTTTTTGGCACTGGCAAAATAATGGCTTTCTTAAAACACGATGGGAACACTGCCTGCTGCAATGAAAGATTGAAAATATCTGTAAGAACACAAGCCAGCTTGTCTGCACATTCCCTAAGAACACGCTCAGGGATATTATCTGGGCCTGCTGCCTTCCAAATGTTAACTTTCCACAATATCTCTGGACTGAGGTAACATCAAAGCTAAGTACTTGCTCATCAGGGTGTGTTCAGCTCATTTAAAAAGTCTGTGTCGCCCTTGCAGCTTGTTGGAGCCACTTTATAATTTGTAATGGGCTGAATTCCTTGCCACATATGCCTGAAGTTCTTCGGGTCCTGAAAAAAGTTCTGAACTTTCTGACAATGGGCTTGCTTTGCTCTTTTTATGGCACTTTCCAAATTAGCTCTGGCTGTTCTAAGTGCTATCATATTGCACAATTTAAAAGCTACATTCCGTGCTTTCAACATCTTGCAAACCTCATATGTCAACCATGGTTTCTTCATTAGCCCTCACAACAATGTTTTTAAGAACTCAGACTTCCTCAATGCATTTTTGAATATATGCAGATAAAGTATAAACATACTTCTCTATGTTTATATGTTGGTTATCTATTGCCACTTCTTTAAACATATCCCAATCCCTGCACTCAAAGTAATCTTGTAATGCTTCTATTGCTCCCTCCACCCAAACCCATACCTGCTTCACTGTAGGTTTTTGAGTAATAAGGGCTTATATGCTAGAATAAGCAGCACTGAAAGATGGTCAGAAGAGCCCAGGTGAGGGCGGGGGATAGCTTTGAATGCATTCTTAATGTTAGAATACACAATTAATTTTTAAAAATGTTTAGGAAGAAATCCTAACAGCAGAACTAAACAGGAATAACAGTTCTATGTAGAATAGAACAGCAGCTTATGCTTTATTCATTTTAGTATGGCTTAATCATATCTAGTTTTCTCCTTGCTATCTGCTCTCCTCATGAACTCCAGCTCTATAGCTCTGATTTATAAGAGTCATTCTTTGGGGAATAAATATGGTGCAGAGACTCCTATGGGTGCCCCGGATCATGACAGAATTTCAAAAGGCCAAAATTGCCCTTGTGTTTTATGACAAAAAGAGAAGCCACTCATAGAAAAATTTCAGATAGGTATGATTAGATGGCAGAAAGAATCTATGTTGCGGTTTAGCTTTTACTATTTCTTCTTTATTGTGTTGTTACCGTGAGGACAGAATGGAAGAGGGAATGTCTGGAAGCATACTTGATTTGCTACTATAGCTCTTTTCCTTTCCATACTTCTATACACTTTTCCCTTCCAAAGAGGAATAGATTAGTATGTTAGTTTTTGGACTGCTTTGGGAGTCTCAAAGGAAAAGAGGGTTTTGAACCAAGTCCCTAACCTGACCTTCTTCCTCTATAACCAGAACACTGACAGAGATGAAAATAGTAGTTCCCAGTTCCCATAGCCCTTTATCAGTATGTCCCCTTCACTTCTTATGAGAGAAAAAGCTACAACATCTAATGATCTCTAGGATGACCTAATGATGTCTGCAATAAAAAAAAACAAAAAACAAATAAAGCCTTGGCTTCTTTAGTTGGTCTAGAACAATTTTCACCAATATTTTGCTGTAGGCTTTGCTCATCAAAATAATACAATCAGTGAAAAGAACATCATAAAAAAGAACGGCACATAGCAGGGGTTTGTTGCCTCAAAATACAGAATAACTACAACTTCTCTTCCATACAGAAAGCCTTTATGTAACTCATTTGAATTGCTTGCAAGTTTTAAATTTCCACAGCATAATCAAAACAAAGATGTAAAGTCTAGTCCTTTTGTTCATTGTTGGTTGGAAAGAATAAAGTATTTATAAGAGAGTGAGTAGCTACAGTGGGTAACAGTGATAAAGTGTTATATAGGAATTTAACATGCATAGCACTAAACTTAGATGTCTCCCTGACAACTGCTTAAACAAATTCTTAGCTCTCTACAACTTTTGTTCCTTCTAAAAAATCATTAATATTTATAGCCCTTGGTAGGTGCAACTGAATGCATTAGGGAAGGGGTGTCAAACTCATGTCATCACGACGTCGTCACTTTGCGATCCCTCCTTTGCTAAACCAGGCATGGGCGTGGCCAGTGCGTGAAGCATCCGGCCTGTAGGCCGGGAGTTTGACAACCCTGCATCGGGGGCATTGAGGAAACAGCAGGAGAGATGCTGCCATGAAACAATCAGAGAAGAGGGTCAGGAGCCCTCAATCACATAACAGACATAGAAAGAAACTAAGAAAGGATTGAAAAGACTTTCAGACATGAAAAATTGATGTCAAACCCAGTTAAACCAAACAGGAAACAGGACTTTACAAAATAATTCTATTTTATTGTAAGGCTACATTAATAGAATCTTACAAGTCCACCACTTTTAATTCCCTGATCCATTAGGGCAAGTCCCTTCTCAGGTTCTTTCTGTGATGGTTAAGCAATTAGGGTTTCTGCCCCTCTTCTCTGATTGTTTCCTAGGCAGTTTCTCATCTTCTCTTTCCTCAAGGCCATAATGCATTCCATTACAACATGGGACTAGATGTTCTACACACCCATTCCCACTTTCATCTCACTTTGTTCCTTGTTAATGCCTGAAGGTCTGGCAACATACATGGAGAGTTCACGGTAGCATGGATGCAGCAATGGTATCTTGACAGCAAGGATAAGCGAACGTTCCTGAGGATCTCAGGATTAGCATCAACTAGGTCCCTCTCCCCCCCAAGAAACAATGGCTTTTGTGAATCCTTCACTAAATTCTTTCCTACCTAGTGTTTCTTACACACTAAAAATCTTTGACAATTGGGCATCAGGTTTTAGCCAGCAACTGGTTGGCATAATCAGAGAAATGATATGCTATGCAGACCACAGGCAACTTACCAGGCACTGAATGAGCTGATTGGGCAGCAATTATGCTGTGGGAAATAAAGATTGAGAGGGACCCCTGTCAGCTCCTGCTCAGTTATCTGTGGTCTGCCTAGCACATACCCCTGTATATGGCAGCCACAATTGCTGGCAAAACATCAGAAAATCTATTTCCTAGACCATGGTCACAAACCCCTGAAATCCAGCATTGCCCAACAAATATTAGCCATGAAAGCCTACAGCAGTAAAGCTTTAACAGTCTTTGAAAAAACAATCTAAGCAGTCTTTGATAATTAGCTAAGAATACTAGAAAAACTAAAATTAAATCAGAATAAACTCTTTTACAAAATCCAACCTTCATTACAACCATTCTGGGTGGATTTATGCAATCCATCATTTTCCTCATTTATTACCAAACCACATTTTCAATTAATTTCAACAAAGGATCCAGTAGAAATAAGATAGAATTGAATGGAAAAAATACTATCCATATTCCTTATGTTATATTATGTTATATTTGAATGAAAAGGTCAAAGAGTCACTAGTAATATGAAATGACTGAAAAATTTACAGTATCAGGTCTTTTTGTATTCATAGCCAGTTTCTTCATAATCTAGCAGAACTTCATGCATTCATTGAAAAAAAAATCAAAGCTTGCTCTTTGCATCTTTATCTTAATATTATGAGACAGAAACAAAAGATAAAACTGTGACAGCTCACTAATATCACACACATATGCAAAAAGGAAATAGGATTTTACTTGTTTTTTGTTAGTTTTAAATGATGAATTGTAAACCACCATCCTTTTAAACATCTCTTGAGGCTGAAAAGAAAGAAAAACAACTCACTGAATTATTAGCTAGTAGATTAGATATGCATCACTCCACTCCTTCATGCTTCCATGCATTTAAGTGTTCTTCAGTTTTAAATATTCTATGTACCTATTCAAAGTTAATTGGAATCACTGAGAAAAACAATCCTGTAGGATGTACATGGTTTTCAGAACGGTGGACAGGCAAATAGATGATGGTTACAAAAGCCTGCTCTTTTGGACTATTCCAACTTGTCTTGGGAAAAGCTCTAGAAAAGAAAGGCAAGAAGCTGGGTGACAACCATCAATGTTTAACTGAATTCTTCCTCCACCATTAATATCAGGTTGTCCTGTAAGAAGAATCTCTAAAGAAAGAAGCAAGAAAGAAGGCTGACTCAAAGGCATAAGCTTGGACAAGTCACTGCAGTTTTCTTGGCCATCTTTTCAGAAATGGTTTGCCATTGCCTGGGTCTGAGAGAAAATGATTGGATCAAAGTTATTCAGGGACCTTCCATACCTAATGGAGAATAAGAATTTACAGTCTTTAGGCTTCTAATCCAGCACCTTTAACCACTACACCAAACTTCCACACACTCCCAAATTAAGTATCTTATTTAGGCACTTCTTGAAATTGTATTTTTGTCATCCAATCAAAATTTGCCAAATACCGCCACCACAGAATTTATTCTAATGCATATCCAACTATTTATTACAGAAACATAAGCATTGTAATTACATCCTTTTCAGAAGACAGAAGCAATGAAGCCCTTCCAACCCTTGTTTCAGCAACTTTGCAGTTTTTTGAACACCCATCTAATGAGTGTTAACCTCCTGTGTTTCCATAGGACATACTATTGTCATAATGTGTATGAAGAATAACTGTAGCCAAAGCTGTTGCTGACAGCATATACACTGTGTTTCCATAGGACATACTATTGTCATAATGTGTATGAAGAATAACAGTAGCCAAAGCTGTTGCTGACAGCATATACACTAGCTTAAAAAAATTGTCCAGTTAAAAACAATTATATTATTTGGAAATATTTCACAATGGCTTATTGAAAATAAATTGTAGCTGTGTTTTCAGAAGCTCATTTTGAATAACTGGATGCATTTTTCATTTTATGTCTTGAATAAAATGGGCTAGAGTTTCATTTCATTAATGTGAGACTGTAATAGAGCGTTAGAACAAATTCAATTTCTTACAGCAGTTCCTCATCAGTTCCACGTATCATTTCATAACATGAGTCTGGAACGTGCTATGGCCAGGGAATAATATAAGAACTTTAAATTCAGAATCCCCTGGCAATGATAAAATGATAAAAAAGTGAGGCTGGATAAGAGTCTGCCAGCAGATGTGATAGAATGGTAATTTAAGTTAAATGTGCTGATGAAGCTATCCCTAAATTGAAACAGTAGCTCATTTTCCTGCTTTAAGCTATTTGAAGAGCTGTAAGTAAAATCAGGGGGGAAAACTATTAAAATTGCAGATTAAGCTCTTTTGATACTGTTTTCATCGGCAAAAATATTCAAGAGGTTAGGATGTGATATTCTGAGAAAACTACAAGATCTCCAATAATCTGACTGAATTTATTACTGACTTATTATTACTTTCATTCTCTGGAGCCTCTGCTTTGACCAGCGCGAAGAGCCTAAGTCTAGCTAATGTGTCCCTTTTGTCCCGTGAAGCATTTGGGAAATTAAAACAATGGCTATCAGTCACCAAATGGGTTTCCTGCTGAAAGTCTCAGCTAAAAGTCAGGTACATTCACAAGGAATGACCAGAAAAGGAATAGGCCCAGGATCTGGTACATTATTCAAGAACTTTTGAAATTTGTAATAGCAATAGCGATAGTGCTTAGACTATATATCATTTCACAGTGCTTTATAGCCCTCTGCTAGATTATTGAAATGTTTATAATAAAAAACATTTTTAAGAAAAGATATATTCCCAATTTATGTTTTAGCTTTTTATCCTAAATATGCATAATGGCATTTATGGAGTTTGGAAAGAAAATGAAGTTTTCCAACATGGCAAGAGCCAAATGGTGTTTTCTCTTACAAATCAGGCATTGATTCATCTATTAGGAACTTTATCAGAGGAGCAAGCAGTTTATAGAGAGTCTATTTTGATTACTCATGGATAAATTGCCCAGTCATTGGGAATTGGACAGCACATCAATTTGATTTAAATTATTAATAATAATTCCTTATTAATATACATTAATTTAATTATTATTTTATTTATTTATTTAATAAAGGCCAATACCAGCTAAGGAACTGGCAGCTGTAAATACACATTGTTTTGAACTGATTATAATATAAGTATTTAATAATATAATTAATTATTATATATAATTTATATTATATACAATCAATTTTACATAAATATAAGATAATTATGTACATCATTATATTGTACATATATAAATATAATATTGTTTTGCGGGAGGTGTTCAGTGTGCTGGATGACACTTTGAAAAACTATCCATTTACAAAATTTCCATTTCTCAGTTGCAAAAGGTCATATTGCTTGCATCTACACTTATACTATATTGATACACTACAACATCCTTGGTACTTGGGAAAAATTCGAATGATGACAGAATAAAAACAAAATAGCAAACTTGACTTCCTGTGTACTAATAAACATGTATAGGGATTAGATAGATTAGAGCAAGGATGTCAAACTGGATTTCTTGGAGGGCCGGATCAGCATTGTAGTTCTCTGCGGGCCGGTCCTTTGATATTTCTAGGCTGGCCCCGCGGGCCAGGTCTAAGCACCCTGTGGGGCTTGAGTTTGACACCGCTGGTGAGTTTGACACCCCTCTCTCCAAACAGAGAGCAGATGGTAATCTCTCAGAGATGCACTAGTAGATATTGCGTCAAGCAGGAGGTGGAATTAAAGACCTCTATGATCTCTTCTAATCCAGTAATTCTGATATATAAATATGCACACACAGGAAGAAGTAGAGTATGCTTGGAAACCTTATTCTGAGTACCACAACTTCATGCAGGACAGGGAGAAGCAGAGTTAATGAGGAACTAACCAAGCAAGTGTATGCACAATGAGAATTTTATATACATTTGAGCTGCCTGGAGAAGCCCGCCCCACTTTGTAACATTTTACAAGATTAAGTAAAATCCACAATTTTCTCAACTCTTCTCTCTATTATTTCCAAGTCCAGGAGGAAAAATATCATCATCTTATGAAATTAAGCTTAGGAGGACAGTTGGCATCAATGAAAGACTGTTCCCTCCAAGCTTGTCGTGTTTAACAAAGAACTGTGAAAGGCAGGTGAAGAATAGATGGTGTATTTTTTCCTCCCCAGTTATGTTCCTTAGAAACAATCTACTACAAAGCTAAACCTAGGAGAAAGCTTCCATTGACCTCAATCAATATCTGAAAACTGGAAAATAAATTTAGAATGTATTGCTCTATGAGGCCAGATCTAGTACTATCCATCTTGACAAAGCAAAATATTTCCAATTACAACTGACAATTGAAAAATGCAAACCAAATATTTGCTAACTATAGAAATCTTGAGATGATATTTCATTAATTATTGAAAGCATTCAAATTACTTAACTATACTGTTAATTAGTTATTTATTTATTTATTTATTTTATTTTTTATTTATTTATGGCATTTATAGGCCGCCCCACTCCCGAAGGACTCTGGGAAGCTTACAACACACCATATAACTGAATGAACTGAACAAAAACAATCTGAAAGTCTACACATAAATGGTAAACCACAATCTTATAAATTGGGTGATAATGCTCATTTTTCCAAATTAAAATGACATAATGAGACGTATTTTAGTGGGAAACTTTGCTCAATTAATGCTTGTTTTTTTAGGCAGTTCTAATTGCACATTGGTTTTATGCTAGAATAAATTCTTAAAATGTTGGTTCATTTTAAATATATTTTCAAATATTTTGCTTCAGAACCGATTTCATGGAAATTGAATTTCTCTTTAATTCATTTTTTAAATTAGTCTACACAGGTGAAAATAAGTTCCCTATTTCACTACAAAAGGTAATTTGTCTTTTCAGCCCTGGAAACAGAAGCCAAAAGATAGCAAACTGCACTCCTTACTAGTATTGATAGTGTTAGCAATAGCAATAGCACTTATATACCACTTCACAGTGCTTTTATAGCCCTCTCTAAGCAGTTTACAGAGTCAGAATATTGCCCCCAACAATCTGGGTCCTCATTTTACCGACCTCAGAAAGATGGAAGGCTGAGTCAACCTTGAGCCGGTGGGACTTGAACTGCCAAACTGCTGGCAATTAGTAAGAATAGAAAGCTTAGTTTATTCAGTTTGTATCCTAAGTAAAACTCCAAATATATATGGTATCTTTTATTCTTATTATACTATTTTTCCAAGAAAACTGGAGGGGATTGTACGGATATGATTGAATGGAAAAAATATTATTATTAGTTCTGCATTTTAAACTTTTTTTTTATAATCTACTAGCTGATTACCCGGCTTTGCTCGGGTTTTTTTAATTTTTCCCCCTCTTCCCTCTTCCTCCTCCTCCTTCCTCTTCTCTTTCACCTTCTCCCTCTCTCTCTTTCCCCTCCTCCTCTTCCATCTTCATCTTCCCTCCTCGTCCCTC
>JANHJO010002096.1:135544-158409 GCA_032468235.1 Pseudoxyrhopus heterurus | reverse complement strand
AGCCATGGCTTTGGGCCAGTCGTTCTCTCTCAGCCCAACTCATCTCACAGGGTTGCTGTTGTGGGGACTTCTCTGTTTTTCTGTATTTAGAAAAGCAAGGCAATGATCTATTCAAAACAATGTGAAATATGAATAAAAATACAGACTATATAATAAACCAAGACATCAATAATACAACCTGCTACTTTTAAAATCTCCTGAAACCTTTCCACCCTTTTCTTCTATGTAATTCTCAATAATATTTTAAAATTAAAATTCATCACAGGACAAAAACCTCCAGATAATTAAAAAAAAAAAACATATAGGAAGTATGCAGGATGTCAGTTTAATATCTCGTCTGGAAGGCAATATCTTCAACAAGATGCTGCTGGCAATATTTGTGTTCCTGTGCTAACAAGTGCAAGAAAAAGCAACTGGCAAGGAAACAAATAGTATAACATTAAGTTAATTTTTAAAAACCAACATTATAAAATATATTATAGTAATAAATACTATGAATATCAATTCAACTTAAATCATAACAACTTCATAAAAACCATAATAAAGTAGAACAGTAAAGCAGTCCTATGGGCAATCTCAGCCAGATGTACAGAAGGGAAAAACAGGATAGAGCAGTGATAGCAGCTAAAACCATCTTTTTTTTCCCAAGGAAAAGCAAGCCACAGGTTGAGGATTGGGCAGGATGGAGCCAATGACACTGAGGTCCACCATCCTTCCTTCCCTATGGCTGACCATGTTGAAAGAATGAAACCATACTTGCTGCTAATCCAAGTGAAAATGATGCATTTGGAGCAGAGAAATAAATAATCCTTTATTGAAACTTAGAAAATGTTTCTCAGGACATTTTCTATAACCAGCAAATGTATGCCGTGATTTTTACCATATAAATACTACAAAGACAATGAAAACTGAGAAAGAAATAACAAAACATTCTGAATGAATTACTGAAGGCTTTATGCTTAAAGATGGAATTAAAAGTAGTATGATTTGGTCAAAACTGTGAAAAGTAGAAAGTTTGAAGCTTCTTGTTTAATCCATATGATAACTGTTATAAAAGTGTGAAATGGAGAAGTCCATATTTTGATTTGTATGAAAATGTGACAGTATACAAGCACTGATATCATGATTCTACTTCTAATTCACTCTACATTTCTAACATTTCCCAGGAGATATAAACCAGAGGTTTGCTATCTGTCTATAAAATAAGTTATAAAAACGGTGAAAACAATCCTTCCAATCCTGTTAAAATGGTTCTTGAATTTGTATTGGTAGCGGTGTGGTATTTATTCGTTGGGTTTACAGTTTGCCTTCCCCCAGGATTTCCAGAAGATGTACACTATAGTCTCATCTCCAATTTTATCCCTGGATAAACAACATCAGGTGAGTAGAATTGAGTGAAAAAGTGAAGATCGAATGTTATCTTTGGCTGAGGGTGACCTTGATATATAGTCTCAACTAATATACTGGGTCTCAACCAATATACTAAGCACTTTGTCTGGATTGATAACTTTCATCCCTCTGTAAAGTGAACATTGAAGTAGAAACAGGAAAGTGAGGGACTCTTTTATGACTCTTTCTCAGTGATTCATTTCATCTTTGAGGTCTTCTTTCTGTCGTTAACCATATACATCCTCAGTAGGCAGTACAACACAGAATTAAGATTTAGAAAACAGCTAATCAAATAAGACATTGGAATGTCTGGGTAACTTAATTTAGCTTCCCTTCCAACCCTGACACATAAGCAAAAGACATGTGTCAGGATTGGAAGGGAAGCTAAGTTAAACTTTTAATTTTTTTAAATTTTTTGAATCAGTATTCAGAGCTGTTGAATGTTATTGATATCTGGAGCTTTACAGCTAAAATCCAAAAGCAATGAGCACCCTGTGTGGATATCTAATTGCTGCCTTATGTGATCCCTGAGGCCCTGTTTTCAGAACAGTTGTGTGTGTTGCTGCACTCCATTTGTGAGCCCTTTAACGGCATTTCAGGCTCATACATTTACTGAACGTTGTAAATTCTCACTGAAGCCAGTTAAGTGTAAAGATGCGTTCCAGATGGGAATTTAAATGGTAAATTTCACATCATATTATTTAACAGGTTATTTTTTTATCCCTCATTTACCTACCATCTGTCATAATTTCAGTTTCTCAGCAAGATAACCTAGGTTATGTGCTTGCTTTTGAAAGCAAAAACAAAACCAACAAAAACCCCAGAGAAACAACTTCAGAAAAAGGTCTTAGCCTGTTTTATAATAAACTTTGAAATTGTTTACTGCATAATCACTCATGAGATAATAATGACATAATGATGCAATGTTGTCCTCGTATAATGTTGCAAATTATGTACAACACATCATTCATTTCATGTGTTGACTGACACAAAGTTACCTAATTCATATGTAGTGTGATATCAATGTGGCTTCTACCAGATGCTTATTAAACATGTAATCATTGATTGATTTTTCTTAATACTAGGGGGAAAATAATTATAAATTTTGTTAATATGTTTTCCAGTACTGTATTCAAAATCAAAGGTCATGGCCAATGTGCCAGTGAACATTTTGCTAGTTTAAATATTAACAATACATATTTTATAGTTTATTTCTTAATAATAATGATAAGGTTGTTTGTTTTTACTGCACATGCTTAGAAATTACACTGAAGCCTTAATTTTATATCTAAAATACATCTCCAGTAAAAAGAAATTGAACATATTTCACAGTTTTATAATAGTTATAATATGGATTAAACTAGAAGCTTCTACTTTTCACAGCTTTGACCAGTTCATACTATTTTTAGTCCTATCTTCAAATTATTTTCCAAAGATAATACAAAGAACCTACTGGTAAGAAAAGGGTGAAAGATGTTAGATAAGCATTTGCCAGTCTAATGCCCTTCAAATAGGTTAGACTTCAATGCATATACTGTAATTCCCAAGAAACCAGCATGGTCAATAGACATTAAGTTTCATTAACCACTGCAGTAGGTTATTAATATATTTGGAAAGAAAAAGCATCTTAACTGTTCATCATAATTTCTTCTATAACAACTTATGTGTAAAAGTACAGTTTTATTATCCTGTGCACTGAGATGAACATAAACATGAACATACATACTTTGGCAATACATTGTATGAATACTATTTTCATTCAGAATGTTTTGTTATTTCTTTCTCAGTTTTCATTGTCTTTGTGATATTTATATAGTAAAAACCGCAACATACATTTGCTGGTTATAGAAAATGTATTTATCTTTTGTAGACGTTGACCATGTGATGGTTTTCCTTACCATCATTCTTTTCTTGATTTTATTACATTATTTCAATATTCATGCTTTGATTCCTGCACATTCAGATTCCAATTTTAAACTTCCATCAATGCTTGTTTTTGGCTGTCTTTTACATAATCAGCCAATGAACACCTTTCTTCTTCAACAGTTTGTTTGACTTGATGTAAATCTCTGCTTCCATTTCTGTGGGGCATGTATAATCTATCACTAAACCTATGGGGATATAATGCATAGTGATTAGTCATCCATTTCCTTGGGGGTTTTGGTCCAAATTGTCCAATTCAGTTTGTGTCCAATTAATAATTTCTATAGTGTATCATATCATAGGCATGGCCCAAATATTAATGGCTTTGATGGTGTTTCTATTATTCAATTTTGTCTTTAGCAATTTTATCACTCTTTAGATGTATTTTTAACTTTGATATTATCTAATTGTAAAACGGCCAGATATTTGTAGGCTTCCTTCTGGTGGTTCCTGATAGTTTGATCTTTCAGCATTTTAATTCTATTACTGTTTGTGATTTAACCCCAATTTATTGCTCCTGTAGCACATTTGTCTAGGACAAATTCCATTGCAATATCTATGCTAAAAATTCTAGAATGTTTGTCAATGATAGGATTTTAATTTCTGAATTTCCATAAACCTTCAGATCATCCCTATAAAGCAAATGTGAAATTTTATTGGCATTTTTGCAGTTTGATAGCTGAGATTTGTTTGCTTCAAAATCAGTCAGAAACTGGTTATTCATAACCTCTGTTTTTCCTTTTATTTCTTTCTGTTCTACAAAAGGATGTTATTTTCTTCTAAATAATCTTGGAATTATTTGTAATAATTGTAAATAATTTAAACATTGTAGGCAAGCATGCTATTCTGGTGCTTTCTGGTGTTTTCCCTTTGTAGGTCTTTTTGATTGAGATGAGTTTTGTCATTATTAATCAGTTGCTGAGGTCTCCTTTATAAAATACCTCATTAAGCTATTTAGCTATAATTGGGTGTAAGCTAGTCAGATGTTTGAGCCATGCAATTGATCATTTCCAGGAGGTATCCAGTTTTTAATATTTTTCAATAAATTTCTGCTGTTATTATTAGTTCTTCCATTTGCCTTTTATTAAATTCATCTTCAAATTCCTTTATCCAACCAAGATTTTTATTGTAGTTCTTTTTGTTGTTGTTAGTTTCCCATAGATCTTTCCAAAACTGGATTTTTTCCTTTTTGTTTGGTTTTCCATTTTCAGAATTTCTGTTGCTATTTATACATTGGTAGAATTGCTTCTGGTCTGATGAAATATTATGTTTAAATTGGATGATTGCCTTATTGTATTCAATTTTCCTTGATATGGCAGTTATTTGTTACTTTATCATTTTCAAAGCTTCTTCAATTTTTCTGGTGCTAAGCCAATATTTTTTTATTAGGCTTGTCTTTATCCTTTCATTCATCCATTTTTGTTCTGTCATGTTCTTTAAATTACTTGCATCTGACCTTACTTTCCTTATCTTTGACTTTGGGTTTAAATATGATTTTGCTTTTAGTTTTCTTATTTTAATATTCAGTTCTTCTGTAACCAACACTGCTATACTGTAAGCAAGGTAATTGGATCATTTGATAGATGTTATTTTAACTCTAGTTATTTTAACCCTTATTCACATCCTTTGTTTTAAGTGCCAGGTCTTTGGAGGGCACAATTTTCAATGCTGGCAATCTTTGTCTGTATAAGTCATCATTTTCTGTTTTAATTCTTCTTGCTGAAGGGTCAATTCATAGGTTGTTTCGGTGCTGTCCTGGTTTTTCCGGTGCTGTCCTGGTTTTTCCGATTGTTCTTATCTGAGTTTTTTTCTACTATTACACCATTGATTTGGGATCTTCCATTTTCACAACTTTTCTGAATCTCTTCTAGTTCTGCATCCCCGATATTTATTTATTTATTTATTTGTTCATTTAATCATTCATTCATTCATTTTTATCCCACCTTTATTATTAGGCAAACAATTCAAGTTGGTGAACATATGCAACATACCTTCCTCCTCCTAGATAAGGACATTTGAGTTAAATTCTTGAATATTTGTGAAATGTGAAGTGCCATAGATTTAAAGTAAGAGAGTGGGGATCTTCAATCATTAACCCCAATGATTAAATTTCTGACATAATGTTATTTGTTCACGTTGCCACTGCTTTTCTCACATGACTTTCCAACATATAGAAAATTGGAGATACATTTTAAGACATAAAGAGGAAAATTCCTGATTTCAATATCATCAATATTTAAGAACATGGATTTGGAATGTTCATTTGGTGAAACATATTAAGGTAACATACCATTCAAAGCTCAGAACTGAATGATTGTAGGACCAGATTTGTAATGTGAACAGAACTACATAATATAGGAGCAATGTAACCAGAACAAAAGGTTAGGCCTCTTACCTCCCACTATCCTTGCTAAACATCAAAGAATGTTAAGCGCATATGAGGCCATTAGGCAGCTGGAGTTTTTCAAGAACTGCCAATTCTCAGCAACCCCCCATTTGCTAGAAGAGCTCCAACAACACTAAAGAAACAGCATCCTACCAGTAAACACAACAACATCCCAATCATCTCTCCTCCAGGAACTAATTCAAAGTTCACTAAAGATAGTGGTTTGGGATGACTATAAAAACATTCTTCCATTACTTTCCTGCTTGGTTCAAAGACAGCACCCCTCTGTTTCAAAGTCTCTCTGTAGAAATCAACAAGCAGGCTTTCATTACAAAAGTCTCCATACTTTCTTACATAGCAAGTTCAAATATTTGTCATTCTGACTCTTGTGGCCCAGAAAAAAACAACTTGGAAGAATAAGATTCTGCTAATTCTATTCTCCTCTTCTTCCTCCTTTACATTTTGATTTGATGAAATTTATCTATTTGACAAAGCTAGGAATGTAATAATAATGTATTATAGTTGTATGCCGCACCTGGCTCTCAGGAACTCTGGGCAGTTTGCAACAATCAAGAAATTATAATCAAATCAATAAAAAATGAAATATAAAGATACAACAGAGCAAGTGTGATGAATGATGGGCCTCCCTTTTCTTTGCCAAAAATCTGGGCAAAAGGTCAGGTTGTGACAGCTCTTTTAAACAAGAACAGAGTGGTGGCCATCCAGTTCTTGGGGAAACCCAACATTTGTGTAAGAAGCAGTAAATACACTAACTATTGGTTAGTTGGGTAAGGTATTCAAGAACATGACTATTGATCAGATTCAGTTTTTTTTTACTGAAATTGATTTTTTTTACATCCATTTCAATCCAAATTCAAGCCTTAGTTTAGATAGAAGTGATTGTATTTGTTCCATGGGATAAAATCTGCCAAGACAGAAATGAGGGACACAACCAGATTGATTGTCATCAGCTTTGCAATAGGTGCTGCTAAGATATTATAGTTTTGGTATATGATATGGTAGTTTTGTCATGGAGTTCACCCAGGTTTACCTTATGTCCCATGTTTCTTGACATCTACATAAAACTGCATAAAACTCATTCAATGAAGTCTGTTGAGCAATATTTCTCCTTTATACCTGTGGATGCTCAGAATTGGTATGTGGGTTCCACGTTGCAACAAAACTGGAACATGATGCATAACAATAAAAATCTAACATTATTTAGATTTTTGGTATTAAGCTATTACGTTATTCAGTTAAAGATTCATAAAATTCTATAGAAGGCTTTAAGCAGTTGATGCAGGCTGTTCCCCCCATTCAAAATATGTTATGTAAAAACTTTGAGCACTTCAATTTCTTTTCTCTCTGTTTCCTTTGTAGCAACCAAGCTGAATTAAGATAGCACAGTCAGGTATCTTTCTTTTCCAAAGAACTGCAATATATAATCTAAAGAAAATTATAAGGTAAGAAGTCGCAGCTTAATTTTTTGGATATTTTTTTGCTAGTTATCTCAGGAGGGACACAACTGAGGTCAGTGAGAATAAAGTATAAAGTAACTTTTATTTGAAAAGACGTCATACCTTTGCAATCATTTTTTTTTAAATACAATTTGAGATAATACTGATACAAAAAATTCCTCTACCTATGATTCCTTGGAAGATAACCTATTTCCAATCTATTTCCTATCCCCTTTGAAACCCTTATTCCTTTGAAACCCTTATTTCTTTTGAAGCACATCCATGCATTACTCAGCCTCCTTATTTACTTCTTTCGTGTTCTGCAGGGCTTACTTCTGAGGATTCAGTGCTAACAGCAAATCTCTATCTTCACTCCTAACTCAGAAATAGAAATAACCTGATTAGGGATTTTTTTTTTGAGAATTGATAGGGTGACAGTGGTGTGATCACCCTTGCAGACTGAGGTACAAAAGTGTTGAAGTTTTTATATCATTTGTTTTAGTTACTGGGTTCCATTGTAAATTAAGTATTGTAGAATGGTAAACATACAAAGGAGTGCACATTTTGTGAAAGCCTAAGATTCCCTCGAAAAGTTATTATAGCTCCCTCTGAATGCGGATACGATGTGCTACCAGGACTGACTTTAAAAAAGAAAAATCAGCCAAGTACAAAAGAATAGCTCTTCCTAATCAATGAGAACTGCAGCTGTTTACTCATTTCCTCTCCCTTCTATTTCCCCAACCAGAAGCTTTTCCCAAATAAATCTAACTTTTTAAATCAGGCCCCCACAGATAATTTGAAAATGGTGTGTTCCTCTTTATTATAACTTCAAATGTTTTCAAAGAAAAAATAATATTGGCAATAAAAAAAACATATTTATATTTTATTCTGATATGCACATCATGCTCCACATCTTAATCAGTTTTATTCTGTCACCTCCAAGTAGTTAGATTAGAAAGACCATGGAAATATGTGGATATGGCAAATGAAGTTATAATGAGCACAATATGTAAAATACTAAAATATTCTTGGTTGGGGACTATCAAATCATTATCAACTCCTAGTGACTAACATGGTTTTCAGGTCTTCCAAAGTTGCACTCATTATCATTCAGTGTCCACCTACCTTGGTACTGGTTATCCTTTTCTCTTGTTTCCTTCTACTGCTCTTAGCATTAGAGCCTTCTTCAGACAGCTAGGTCTTCATATTATGTGTCGAAAGTAGGGTAATTTGAGGCATGTCATTTGTGCCTCAGATGACAACTCTGGTTTGTTTTGTTCCATGATCCATTTGTTTGTTTTGTAGGCTGCCAAGAGTATTCTTAGAATTCTTCTCCAATGTTCAGCATTGACAAAATAGTAGCAATGGTGCATTAGAATATCTGCAAGAAATACCACTTGCCTGCAAGCAAGAACTGGTGAGATCCCAAAGTAGCCAAATTAATGGAAAATAAAGAAGCCACAGATCCCTGGGACTTTGCAGTTCAAACAGAGAAGCACTTGCCATACAACATCCCAAGCTTTACAATTGTTGATAATAAAGACAAAACAATCTGTATAGTGGACATTGCAATACCTAGAAACAGCAGAATAAAACAGAAACAATTGGAGAAAAATCACAAAATATAAAAACATGCAAATAGAAGTAGAACGATTTTGACAACATAAAGCAAGGATAGTACCAATAGTAATCTTGGGTGTAATTCCAAAAATATTTGGAATTACTTGAACACCATCAGCATTGAAAAAAAAAACACCATCAGTCCATTACAAAAAGGTAGCTTTACTTTGAACAGCTTATATCCTGCGACTATACTTTTAATATTATTATACAACATCTGCTTATCTCAGATACTTGGGAGAGAGTTGATAGATGGACAAAAATTCCAAATTCGGTCTAAATATATGCCTCACTGTGTAACAGACAATAATATACTAAATTTATATGTTGCCTGACTCTCAGCAATTCTGAATTTAGAAGAATTCAGGATAACTGATCTTGAAATAAGTTGCAGCTTCATTCCCAGAACAATTAATCCAATAAAGCCTGCCAGGCATGTGAGTTAATTCAAAATTTATTTGGGGGATTTAGTCCCACTAATAACAAATTACTGATAACTTCATGAAATTATTTGAACTCTAAAGAAGAAGAAGCAGGTTAGGAAAAATGCTGACGTCTTTGAACTTTGATGTTGGAGATGACTCCTGTGAATCCCAGAGACATCCAAGAAAACAATCTGATGGATCATTGAACAATCAACCCAGAATTTTCTTACAGCACAGATAACTAGGCCCAAACCCAGAATCTTGGAAAAGGTTTTAATACAGGAGAAGGTATAAGAAAAGAGAAGAAATGGATGGACTCAGTTGCAGTGCCAATGAATGCACCAATGGGAAATCTGAAAGAACAGTTTAGGTATGGATCATCATGGAGAAAAACTATCCATCTGATCACCAGGAATAAAAAACAATTGATGGCATATAATCAATCATGAAATTATCATATGGATGGTTTTCCAGATTTAATCAATTCCACCAAAATGTTCAAAGAAAAAGCAGTATTATGTATGTATTTATTCCTGGTATTATTCTATCCTTAGAACTTCATTTTTTCCTTCTTAAAGTATGGTCTTTTTACGAACTACATTACAGGAAGAAAATAAGCAACTATAGAATTCCTCTAGTTAACAATGTCTCCCACTTTGACAACTTTCCAGATGTGCATACCTCCGTTGCCAGAATTCTGGAGCTGGCAAGTTTGAGAAATACAGTTGTAATTATTAGAACATGCCAATCATTGTCCAAACTGATACCTGTAATGAAGGTACTCGCATGGGTCTTCAAAAAGGAGGCCTAGAACACATTTCTGAATTAATTTTCAGCATGGGTAAATTTTAAACATTTTTGTCAGGCATCAGACATGTCTGTAAATAAGAGCTTTCTCTCTTTTTTGGATATTATTTTAACAAAAGTCTTGTAACCAATCTGGTAAATATATTCATGATCAGAATAATGTATAACTCATAGAACACTATTTGAGGGGAGAGTTGCCTACCTACAAAGTAATGGCAGTCATACTTCCCTGATTTCTTGTCAAGAATTATTTTAGGAATGACATCATAGAGCTTTTTGGCCTGTTTTTGGGCAGCAAAATAGCTGATATTCATTGTGTACTTGTCCATTTTCATAGTCTTTTGCTGCTTTCCCCCTCCTTTTTACATTTCTCTCCTAGCCCATTCTTCTTCCCTTTATGGAAGCACAACTTAAATCTGAATTGATACTCAGGGTCATTACTAGAGTCATCACAGTCTAATTGAAAAATTCTCAAGTTCGATATTTATTTTATGCTTTGTCATTCTGAAATGATGTACTGCCAGGATCAGGCCATAGAAACAAAAGTCATTTCCCTCTCCATTTCTTCCTCTCTCAGCAAGTTAAAAAACTGGTTGGCTCCTAAATTTGTAACTTGGCTTCTAAGAATGATAATGGCCTGTTTTTCTATGGCACTATAAAAGGCATTCTATGATTGGTTGCATTCCAATAATTCCACTTTGCATCTATAGAAATTCAATTCTTCCTTTCCAGATGTGAGTCAAATTAAGGAGTATTATTTGGATTTTAAATGCTTTGCAAAGAAAGCCAAGGCTGCCCAAAATTTTCTTTATAATTAAATGTGTTTCAAGCCAATATTAGTTAATCAAACAATTCTTAAATATAAAAATATGTTAGAAAACTATGGCTATAATTTATGCCGTAGCAATTACAGTAATTATTTCATTGGATTATTTGCTTCATCCCAAAATAAAAGCTATGGCCATTATAGCTACTGTCCTATGCAAGATTTATTTAGGAGCATTCATTTAAATGCTCAGTGAATCTTCTTTTTAAAATTAAAATTCTTTTAATTATATTAAAACTAAATATTATTCTAACAAAATCTTTACAAGTCACATTTTATTTTCCTTGACATCTTTGATAATTATAATAAGATGATTGTACTTTATTTATTTATTATTTATTTATTTGATTTGATTTCACTGGTATCTGACTCTAGATCAACTCTGGGTGTCTCACAATACAAAAAAAAATCTTGTAAATGTTTCTATTCTGAATTTGGAAGAAAAACAAGATTCCTACAATTAAAATCTATATGGAATAAAAAAAACTGAAAAAGTTCTGTTTTTGCCTGCTCTCTTTAGAAAGGACAATCTGGAAACCAGCTTCATTTCTACAGTCAATCTTTCAATGAGAAGAGAACAAAACACCAAATCATGTAACAGTCATTTTTTTTAATGTATCACAAATGGAATCCTTGGTATACATGCAATGTAGATGACATATATTAATAACTATCCTTTATCAATGTATAGACAGCTGAGATGTTAGATATAAGTGTAGTATACTATATACTGTATATCTAGTTTTGTTGACTAAAAAAAGAGAATAAGATAGAAAGCAAATCAAGAAGTATTCTCAGAATTATTCTCTAAGGATCTGAAATTGTGATGAATATAATTTTTCCCAAAATATTTGGAAATCTTGTAACTGATATATGATAAAACATTCTTATCAACTGGCAGGATGAGGCAGATGACTAAAATGAGAGAATAAGAAACCTTCACCTACAGATAGTATAATCATTGAGTGCCTAGTGATTAAGAAAGAGAATAAAGTATTGAATTATAATTTGTGGTCTGCATACTTTAATATCTGGTCCACAGTTTCCCTGAGTATATACTGTATACAGTATCTGTTAATGTCTATTATATTATTTAATCTATGTTTGCATTCTTATATCGTAATCTGTGAGGTTTATATGATATGTACTTTGTGAAAAGTAAATCTTGGTGACTATAGGAGACACCCTGAAGGTTTTTGTGACTATTGCCATTGTTTTATTGTGGATGTTGCTTTAGCTTCTATTCCCTGTAGCCCTAGTATGATCAGGCTGTCTCCTTTCCAAGGTCCAACATTGCTTAATTTCTAATCCTAGGAAAAAGTCACACAGTTGTTTCCATCTCCTGAGACCTGTTGCTAATGCCATCTGTTGAAGATAAAGGTGAGGGAAGTCATTATCAGCAGTTGCTTCCTCTCTTGCCACTGTTTTATACTTATGACAAAGAACTGATTTCTCTATATGGGCAGGGCCAGGTCAAGTATCTAGACCAGGCCTGTCAAATTGGTGGCTCATGAGCAGGATGCGTCAAGTGCAGGCCATGTATACCCCAGCTCTGCAGAGGCAAAAAAGTCACAATACATCATGATATATCACGTGACACAATCAAGTTTGATACCCGTGGTCTAGACTTTCTCTAGGACATGTTGACAAATGGCATCACTTTTCCTAATGTGAAGACTTGCATTTATGGAATTATTTGAAAGGAGGGAAGCAGTCGTACTCCTTAAGTTTTGACACCCTATGCCAGTGCTGGCCCTGGGTATTTGTTTTCTTTTTCTTCCTCTCTCAAAATTGTTGTTCCTCTGTGTCACACCTTTGATATTTTATAGCTGAAGGGCCTGTTTTCTTTTCTGGAAGTCTCTTTGCAAGGTTGTTTTGGCTGAAAATCAGGGTAAAATGGTTCAGGCATTACATAAAGTTAATCCTATGCTTGAATAAAAAGTAATATGCTTCTGACATTATTAATAATCTCTGTATTTCCAATTTTAAAATGAAATGGACTTGCTATAAAAGTTTATTTAGTGCAGTATAACTCATGTATAGTATAACTTCTGAAACAGGAAGACAAAATTTAATGTGACCTATATTCATCTTCAGAAAATTAGTTAAAAAAGTTAAATAGCATCTTATCTCTAGGGATCCTAAATCCACCCTTTTTTAAAATTCAGGCCAAAGCTTGTGTTTCATTATAATCTCCTACTACCAAATTAAGATTACAGAATTAGTTTTTTGCTTCATGTTACCACAATGCAATTGTTTAGGAAATCGTATGTGGAATTTCCTGCATCCCTGTAAAACAAACATCAGTAACATGGACATAGTTTAGCAAATAATTATATATATTATCATAATGTGACTGCAGCTTGGTAGGTTTTGGTTATTTTTTCTCCAACAGACTCTTCAAAAATGATATTGAATCCTTTTTCTAAATTAAAATAAACTCCTTTCAATATGCCATTGGTAACTTCTGAGTGGCTGAGATGCAAATATTGTGATAGGTGCCTTGGTGACCTTGAAATTAAATTACTCTATACAAAGCTGCCTTTGGAACTCCAGCTGCTCCAGAATGTAGCAGAGTGACTATTGATTAAATCTTACCTACAGAATACATAAAGTATACAGAATCCCACTTTTTTTGCCCTCAAGTAAAAACGTTGTTTTGATATCTTGATGAACTTAATACCTCTATCAATACTTCAGGCTGTGCCTGTGTTCTTGTAGAACTTATCCCTATGATTTGAGATTTTTTAGAGGAAAACTACTGTTGGTATCACTGCTGTCAAATGTGAGAAAAGAAATTGTTTTGGTAGTGATATCCTCATTGCTGAATTTTATGATGTTATTGGGGTCAATTCACTGGAGCCTTCTAAGAAAATGGGTATAATTTCCCCCCCTGAAAATGTCCTCTAAAAACAGGTTGCTGATACCAGTTCAACTATTGTTGATTACGTTATTTTCACTTTATTGTTTGCAAGGGCCCTGCAAATCCTGCAAAATATGTTTCAGAGCATATGGCAGCATATACAAATCACCTCTTTTTGAATAGTGAAAGCAACTTTATCTTCTAGACCTAAGTGGTTGCTTCACTGAGCCTCCTTATCTCCAGACTTCTGAAGCAACCTCAGGAATCCAAAAAGTTACAACTGCTTTAACTATTTGAAAAGAAGTGTTTGCAGGTCTCTTGTGTGTTCTGAAGCACAACTTGCTAAGTATTTGTTAACTGATATTTAAAGGTTTTTAAATTGTGTGTTAGCTATACAACCACATTATTTCTGGCAACCTAGCCAGAGGCAGCTAAGCTGCAGGTTTTGAAGCAGCTGGTCTGAGGCTGGGAAAAGACATAGGGGTTTTAACAATTCAAAAAGAGGATTTCAAAGGATTTGCATAACTTTAAATTATATATTGATATTGTTAATTGTTGGGTTCATGGCCAGAAGCAAGAAACTGATTTTAGAATAAATAAAAATAAGAAATTGATTCATGCCTGACAAATTTTCTATAGATCTTGAAGTTACCCAGAAATATAATCTTAAATATTTCATTTCAAATGTCCATATTAACACTTTTTCCTATTATGCTTTAGTGATGGTATGCATAAGGTTTCCAGGCAGTCTTTTATCATTCTTTTTAAAAATGAAATTCAGCAATGAATTTTGAGGTTTGAGGATCACTCCAGTGTCCTAAATCTTTTAAAATAACCTCCAGAGGCCTTCTAAAACTTGTTGCTATGTAACATTTTTACATAACAAAAAACTACTTTGTCTGATACATACTATTTATAAGAGCCAGTTTGGTATCAATTAATTTTATTTATGATTCAAAAGAGTTCAATACAGTGATTAAGGTACTAGGTTAGAAAACAGGAGATTATGAGTTCTAGTTGAAGGTTGTGTACTTTTGATATAAACAAGTTTTATTTACTACAAGAATCATTTCAATAAGTTCAAAATAGACATGGCATCCTAAAGGATTTGTCGTCAGAGACTGAACAATTCAACTAACAGAAACTGGAATTCTACAGACAAAATGTAAAGTTTTTAAATTGTGATACTTAGGGCTGAATTAAATAGTATTGTTTTCAGATCCTACCTTGAATTCTGTATCTTTCACTAGACTAGCCATTTTGATCCCTGGTAGTTATGGAACTAACTTTTGATTTAGATTTAAGGTTATGTTTCTCAACCTTAACAACTTGTAAGAGGTGTAGACTTCAATTCCCAGAATTCCTCAGACAGCCAATTCTGGGAATTGAAGCCCACACATCTTAAAGTTGCTAAGGTCGAGATACAATGAATTAGAATGTTCCTTAAAAAGCTGTAGTACTCCTATGTGCTGCTTACCTATTGATTTGACTCATTATTACATTGATTAAGGACCATAGACTCTTCAGTGGTTCCTTTAATCTTTTCCCTGAAACTTAGCTGGATAACTGCTACTAGAAATCTTGCCACCCATCCAGCAAGACATAATTTTTGTATAGATAAATTATTTTAACATTGATTCTTTCTTCAAATATTTGACTGACTGTTTCTACTGACATATTCACCTTGTGATGTAAACAAATTCACACAGAGTTCCTCATACAGAATAAAATGCTATCATTCAGATTAGCACGAGATCTTATTGGATAAATGGTTGGAAATATGGGAGAAGAATTATAGATTGACCATGGCGGTGACGTATAAAGAAAATTTGTATAAAATGTTTTATCGCTGGCATCTCCCGCCAGCCAGGTTAGCGAAGATGTTCCCAATCTTGCCCCCAATTGCTGGAAGTGTAACTTTGAACAGGGTACATACTATCATCTCTGGTGGACTTGTCCACAAGCTAAAAAATTTTGGTGGAAAGTGAGAGATATGTTACAACAAATAACTGGTTTACAGATCCAACTTAAACCAGAGACATTCCTACTTGGCATAACCTCAGAAAAAATAAATAAAAATGCCTGGTATTTGATATTACATATTACAACTGAGACTCGATTACTCTTTGCTCAAGGATGGAAAAATTCAGATATACCTTCAGAAGATAAACTAATAAGGAAAATAATGGAATGCGCAGAACTAGACAACTTAACGAAAATGCTGAGGGATAAAAAAGAATTAGCTTTCCATTCAAATTGGACTCCCTGGTATGCTTGGTTAGAAAAAAGACAAAAGGATTAAAGGAAAAGAAAATTAATGGTAATATAAAATAACGAGATATATCATAACATTGTATACTAAATTACATAGGTAATAGATTTATTTGTAATAAAAAGTAGGAAATAGTTTTATGACAAATGTATTTAAACGATATGTATCGGTGACTCGTACACTGTCAATGATTAAGCATGTATGCTTGTTTGTTTGTTTGTGTGTTTTTTGTATTGTCTATGTATGTAATTTTTTATTGAAAATAAACTATTTATATATATATATATAAAAGATTAGCATGAGATCTTCAGAATGTGTAGGTTAGACAGTGAAGGATCAAAAATAATTCATTTTCTCTCCTTTGGCAAACTATAGTGTCACCTTTGTGTTAGACCTCAGAAACAAGAGCATAAATATTAATATAAAAAAGTTTTTCTCAAAGAAAAGGATTATGCTGTGTTATAAAACTATGGCTTTTCAAAAAACATATAATTGTATGTCAAGCAGAAATTGGCAACCATTGGTCAGAGATATTTTTATTTGGATTCCTGTATTAAGAAGGTGGTAGTATTGAAAACCTTAAATGCCTCAACTCTGTTCTTTGATAGTTCTAGCATATACGCCAAGCAAAGGGATGTGGTTAATCTGAAAAGATGTAGAGGAATATAGAAGGAACCTGTAATGAATATGCTGCAACTATGAGGAAAACATCAGCTTAGTCCTGAAACATATGAAAACACCTTGAGAAAGGAACTCAAGATTGTTCTGCTTTGATTCTTTTTGGTGTAAGAAGGAAGAAGAACAAAACTCTGTCAGGCTTTCAAAATTCTGTTCTTATATCCTATAACAGTATAGTGCCTTGTTCCTGACTTGGCCCAAATCTGAAGAACTGAAAGCAACTATCCTAATGTATGAACTGAGGAGGAGGCTATCCTTTCTTAAGGTTTTCTCTATTGCCTGAAAATCTATTATGCTAAGCTGGGGCAGCCAATGAAACGGAAGATGGCCCTCTTTATTGCAATAGTTGTTTTTGTTGTTAGTTGCAAAGTCATGTCCGACCCATCACAACCCCATGGACAACATTCCTCCAGGCCTTCCTGTCCTTTACCATCCTCAGAGTCCATTTAAGCTCACGGTGACTGCTTCAGTGACTCCATCCAGCCACCTCATTCTGTCGTCCCCTTCTTCTTTTGCCCTCAATCGCTTCCAGCATTAGGCTCTTCTCCAGTGAATCCTTCCTTCTCATGAGGTGGCCAAAATATTTGAATTTGAAGTCCCTTTTAAGGATAGCCTACATTTTTTCTAGATACAGATGGATAGGCATTCATATATTATCCATATCTCAAACTTTCCAGAACATTCATGCATGTCATGACATGATATTGTAATTTTCAATCCCAAGCTAAATTTCTACAATTGCAGAAATTCTCAAAAGATCAGCCTCATGATGATTCTCCCAATCTAATTCAAGAGGTTTAGTAGAGTGACGTTTCTTCTTCTAGTCCCTTCCCTTTCTATTGCTTTTCATGAGAAGACCTGGGGGCAGGAAAATAAAAGCTTGGATGGATCATCCAGGATAACCATTACCTGAACTTCCCATGGTTCTGTGGAACTTCAATGCAATGTTATGTAATGGCAGCAAACAATTGAAGAAGCAAAAATCCAAAACATTTAAAACTCCAATAAAGATGTAAATAGTGCATTTAATTTTTTTTAAAGAAGTAAATGAAATAAATAAACAAAATAAACCTGAACAAAAATAGCATCTATATCTATATTTCTGTTTGGGTGGGTGGTCTTAAAATTAATGTCTTGAACAGAATGAAATTATACATAATAATAAACTCAGTGAAAACTATAGTTAATCAATTCAATTGTTTAAGTCTAACTATAGTTAGCCTGTCTTAGAAGTTTCATATCTAGACTTTTTGCCCTCCAGGTACTTAATGCAGGAACACTTTACAAATAATTATATACTTAAAGTCTTTTTTACTGAATATACTATCCACAATGTATAATACGGTATAAAACCCCAACCTTTCCTCGGTAATCATGAACTATTGTTTAGTTAATATATATATATATGTATATGTATATGTATATGTGTATGTATATGTATATGTATACGTGTATGTGTATGTGTATGTATATATATTGTTGAACTAAATCTCTATATATTATTCCTTAAGTCTAAAAGACATAAGAAAAATATTTGGATTTTTCTTGATACAGTGTACCTTGGAGGATTAAAACCCATACACACACATCCTCTTTTGTTTGCTTTCTATAATGGTCTTGCAGTAAGTGTGTACCTTTAAATTCAGTACACATTGACAAGGTTGTTTGAAATCTTTGTGATATAAGCCACCTGTTTGTAATGTGAGAACATGTTTGAAGAAAAGAATAGGTTGTAATTACAAATAAGATCCAGGGAGTATATAAATTCCAAGGGGTTTAAATATTCTAAAACTTTGATGCTGTTATTAATACAAGTACCAAGTTCTGTTATTCACATTACAGTGAGTAGTCTTGGAGAATTTGTCTCCTGCATTGTCCAGGGATAAAGAATTGGAATATATATATGCATATGTATACAACACACACACACACACACACACACACACAGTATAAGTTTGGAAAAGATCATTCATAGGTTCATATGATGAAAGCAGCATCATGATATTGCAATGCAAGATTTACCCCTTTTGTACTATACATACATACAGTATATAAAGCTAGGAAGTAATTATGTAATCACGGTGTCATCATGTGACATATTGGGGCTTTTCCCTCCTAAACCAGGTGGTGGCAGACCCAGCATGTGATGCATCCAGACCACGGGCTGTGAGATTGACATGCCTGAACTAGGTGATCCACTGTTTCTTCAGCTTCTTTGTAGAGACAGAATTTGTTGTCTGTTGCTGTCTTCTCAGTTCTGACTTTGTATGCATTTGTTGGCTTGGTCTTCTGCAGCCTCTGTTTCTTTCTTCAACTTTCCTGTTCTTAGCCATTGCCAGGACTTCTTATCTGTTTTGCCTAATATTTTTTATGTACTGGCCATGTAACACTTTACCTTGCTATGTTTCTTTTTTATTCTTCATTTTGTCTTTCTTATAGATCAGTTTGGTCTATTACTATACAGTGGAACCTTGGTTCAAAACCACAATTTGTTCCATAACTTTGGTTGTGAACCAAGTTGGTCATGAACTGAACAAATTTTCCCATTGGGTTGTATGGAAATATGATTAATCCGTTCCAGATCCCTATGAAGTTTATGGTTTTTTAAGATTTTGAAGCCCACAAATGTGCTCTCACCTGCTCCTGTGCCCTCACCCTGCCCCGAATCATCTGGGCTCCAGCCTACGGTGCAAGGCTCGCCTCCTTTCCACCCAGGGATCATCCATGCACTGGGATCGAGAAGCAGGGCGCTTCCCAATCCCAGTGCCCGGATGATCCCTGGGTGGGAAGGAGGTGAGCTTCGCACTGTTGGCTGGAGCCCAGGCGATTTGGGGCAGGGCAAGGGCGCAGGAGCAAGTGAGAGGCCGAAAAAGGCAGGCAGCACCCCGCTTCTTGATCCCAGCACATGGACAATCCCTGGGTGGGAAGGAGCCAATGGTGCAAAACTCGTCTCCTTCCCACCCGGGGATCACCCATGCGCTTGGATCGGGAAGTGCCCCGCTTCTTGAGCTCAGCGCACAGATGATATCTGGAAGAGCAAGGGTGTTGGGTGGGAAGGAGGCTAGAGGCCGAGGGACATTTCCCTCTTCCCAACTTTCCCAGGGCAAAGTGGCACAAAGCGAAGTGAAGGTGGCTCCTGCCCTCTCCCCTCTCCCTTCTCTTGGGCTGGAGACCCAGTGGTGGCAGACCAGCTCTGCTTACCCCACAGGGTGCTGGGTGGGAAGGAGGTGAGCCTTGCACCATTGCTGGAGCCCGGGCAAGTCCAGGCAGGGCCTCTGCCCTGCTGTCAAATCCTTTTTGCCATGAAAGCAACACGAGCAGGCTATTGTCGCTCCCATCGGCTGAGCCAGCCACATCAACATTTGGCTTTCGGGGAGAGTCGCCCCTTTATTGGTTGCCACTCTGAGATTGATATCCTATGCTGCCCTGTCATTGGTTACGATCGGGCAGCCACTGGACCATGGCGGTGATGGCTCAAATGTTCTGACAGCCTTCCAATGACTGCTGCTTTTCAGGGCGCTGCTCAGCACTGATTTCTACTTCCACCTCTGATCCCAAATGCGGCACAGCCTCGGTCTGGCCAACACAGCTGAACCACGCAGGGAAAATGGCTGCAGATGTGTTTGGTCATGAACTGAGGATTTGTTTGGGAAATGAGGCAAACATTTAGCTCATTTTTTTGGTCATGAACCGATTTGGTCATGAACTGAACCATTTGTGAACCGAGGTTCCACTGTAGTTTTGTTTTTGTGTGCTTGTGATTTGCAGTGTTATTACTGCAGTTAGTTGCCCATAGTTGTATTTTAAGATGGCAGCCATACACATCTTGTCAATAAATAAAGGTCTGATGACATTGCTCAGAAAAATAGTTGACCTTTCTTAAGAATATTTTATGGAAACTATTGTTTCTTATATGCAGCTGCTCCCTTCCCCCTACCTCCCTAGGAGATTTTGAATTTGGAAACTTGTGTTGTCCTTTTTATCATAATTATTTCAATAGGAAAATAGATAAATGATTTAAAGGCGAGGGTGATTTACAATGCATGATGCAATCCCCAAAGCTTGCTAAGACATGTGGAAGCATTTATAATAGCTACCTTGCTAAGATACAATTTTAAATTGCCTCAGCTGGCTAAGTAGCCATTTCTTCACAGGTATACATGTGGGAAGAGAAAATGGGTCTACAATACTATTTTCTCACTAATCTTCTGCTTTGCCACTACAGTGAAATAAAGAAAAAGAATGAGGATTGAATTCTGGAAAAAACATATGAAGAAAGAGTGAATAGGCTGAGAAGAAGGGAAAGAGCAACAAAGAGAGGAAGAGATTAGATGAAAATAATAAGAACCTAGAAGACAGAGAGTGTTGAGAAATTTGAAAGAAAGAGCAATGTATGGAGAGTTTTATGTACCTAGTGGAAGTAAGAATGGCTTGCATCTGTAGAAAGTTATAGAGAGGTATGATGGAAAGTGTCATAAATTAGTTTTAAGTATTGTTTTTCTTATATGAAACCCTTGATTTATTTGGTTAAATATTTCTTATTTCTTATTCATTTTCTGCACTTTGCCTATTGTTGATACATTGAAAAGAAATAGTTTGACCAGTAGATATGTATATTAATATTGTAAAATTAATTACTATCTATTATTTTATAAATAAATCTTTGATAACTTCATTGTTCAAAATGAAAGGGGAGGGTAAGAACTGAATTAATCACTTAAACAGGGGTGGGGAACTATGGCCCTTTTATGACTTGTAGACTTCAACTCCCAGAATTCCTAAGTTAGCCACGCTGGCTAGAATAGGTCATTATAAGTATAAATTTCCAAGTGGATAATTCTCTTGTTTCAGGAAAAAGAAGGAAGGAAGGAAGGAAGGAAGGAAGGAAGGAAGGAAGGAAGGAAGGAAGGAAGGAAGGAAGGAAGGAAGGAATCATGAAGGAGTGCAAAATTTTAAACTGTTGATGCATTGCAGTATATGTGAAATTGTTATCTGAGCAGGGATACAATATAACTGAGAAAGTTGTAGCTTGGCTTGTGCTATTACATATTAAGTTTAGATAAATGTTTATCTAATCACATTTACTAAGACAGAATTATCAGAATTTGACTAGATTATCTAATACATTTGGAGGGATATATAGTATGATCCATGAAAAGCATAATTGTTCAAAAGTTCAGGTAAGGATTTTAAAGAAGCTAATATTAATTTAACAGTTGATTACAGCTGTAGTGAATGAAACCTCAGGCCTCTGAAAATTATTTTGAAAAATACGTGGAGTTCAGTTGCAGCTAAGATAAAAGGAACCAAGATTGTGATGTAGGTGATGACATTTCCAGAAAATAGTAGGATTCAGTAACTGCAAGTTATTGGAGGATGACAGACTGTGTAAATCAAAATTATCTGAAACCAACTAAAGTTTGAAAGTAGCAAGACATGGCTATATCATGTTTGTTTGTGTTTGTGGAATTTTGCTGTGGTAGAATATAAGGAACTATGAAGTAAGAAAAAGTCATAGTGAGGTTCATTTATTGCACTACAGTACAGTTTGTTCTTTTCAGTATTTGTCATGTTTACACTGTACAGAGAATCAAATAAGCCATATTCTGACTTACCAAAATGTATTAACTACAGGTAACTTATTTGAATGGAAGGCTCTTAAATAATGCAAGAATAACAACTGTCATGCTTCCAGATATAATTTGTGTATATACTGTTGTTCTCTGGCTCCATCTAGTGGCGAGGGCCAATATTTGTATGGTTTGGAAACTGACCTGGCACTTTAAGGGTCATCTAGATCTTAGGGAGAGTCTTCCATAGGGCAGGAGCTGCCATGGAGAAGACATCCTTCCAAGGATAGCAATTTGTAAGGGAAAGGACATGGATCAGGTCTATTTTATTTGGTCTTGTGGGATGGGCAAATAACCCCTCAAAGAGAGAAGTTCTTGCAGAAAACCTGTACACTTCCATTTAGGACTTTAAAGGTGATAACCAGCACTTCTCATTGCATGCAGAAAAAAAATGAGAACTAATACTGCTTGAGCAATAAGGATGCAATATGGACAAACCTAGGGGCACCTAGCCCTGCATGTGACATTGCTTTCTAGACAACTTGTAACTTGAGGGTCATTTTGGAGCTGCAGTGGCTCAAGTGGTAAGAACAGAGTACTGCAGATCAGCAGTTTGGCTGATCAAATCCCACCAGCTCCAAGGTTGACT
>JANHJO010002096.1:114492-129020 GCA_032468235.1 Pseudoxyrhopus heterurus | reverse complement strand
AAAGCACATACACGTACGGATTTCAAATACTTTGATTACTTAAACATGATAATGTATATTGAATATGCCTCCCTCTTAAATAATGTTTGATAAAGTGTAATATATTATTAAAATTAATACATATATTCTCATTTCTATAGCAAAAAGTGTTCTCTGAATTTTCCCTGAGAATAAGCTCTATTAAAATCAACGTGAGATACTTGTACATTAAACTAAAACTATGCTGTCAGTGGGTGAAACAATATAATACCTACAAATAAATTAGTATAAGTGGGCATGTAGACTTTTATTTGTGACATTTAAACACATTACCATCTCTTATCCATGGTGATTAACATAGGATTATATAAAATCTTATTAAATACCTTACAAATTTACATCTGCAAAAAATGAAGATATTTCAAATACATATCTATTTTGAATTAGGGGGAAAACCCGTGATAATGCATTTATAAGTAGCTCATGATGTATTTAAGAACAATAATTTCTGCTCATTTACTATCTTTCTTGTGCTGCATTGGAATATATTTAAATATCATGAACAGAAATGAGTGAACTTTAAAGAAAATGAGGACAGGAATAGATTGCGGGCATATAATCTATGCAATTTATATCCAGATAAAGAATGACAGTTGTTTTCCCCCGCACAAATTAATCTCTTTAGGGCAAATATATCCTAGAATTACTGTTTCAAGACTCAAGTGAAATATAGTTGAGGCTTATTTTATAGGATGTTATAAAATGATCAAGACAAGTATTAACCCAGATTAAAAAAAAAACTTTTAAAATCCGCTGATGCTAGTAGTTATGATGTAAGAATGCATAAGTTTTCCCCATTAAATTCACAGGATCTCAACATGTTTATCCCTAAATGGATCACATCAATAGCTCTTTATTAGATTTCTTTCTGGAACATTGGTCATATGTAAATGAATGTATAATCATATATACAGTTTGTGAGTAATTCTTTTGTTTCCTTTTGCTTTGTTGGATTTCATTATAGGCAAAACGAATTGCAGGACTATTCTTGTTTCAAACAGTTAACCAATTTGTGTTTTAACTTAAATGTACAATGCAAACAAATATTTGCAATGTTATAACAAGCTTTCATAAGGTATCTACTAGAATTGGAGACGGACCATGCATCCTTCTAAATTGAGAAATGAAGAATGAAGTACATCTTAATAATAAATTTATTCAGAACACAACCTTTTCCTACTGTTTTCTTCCTACTGCACAGTGTTTGATCATAAAAGTAACGAATTACTAATTTTGAAGATGAAATTATAGTATTTCTCCACTTAATTTCTCCACTTAAAAGTTCTGAAGTACATGCCCTCCTATTGCTATAAAATTGTTTCTGCTTGGAAGGAATGCCTGGTGTATAGGATTAAAATTCCGAGAAATCGCTGAAAAAGTAAACATACAGGAAGAGATTATTTATTGTTCTCCTATGTAATTTGAGAAAAATATATGAAATAGCACTTAAAACCCAGCTCTATGTAGAAGGTCTGTTATTTACTGGAAATGTTTACCCAGTTTGCTTCTGTCTGTTATTTTTAAATTTAATTTTGCATACTTCACAGCAGTTTGCTCTTGTACTCCATAAAAATGATCAAGAAAAGTATGATACAAGGGCAGTTAAACATGATTATAAATGCCACTTTTTCAGTGTGGATGGAACATGGGATATATGAGAGGATAGAGCTACAGGGCTCCTCCCACAAGCGACAGCAACAAATAGGATGTTTCCATACTGAAGAAATGACATAACATGAAGACCATAAACATCTTCTTCAGCATGTTATTTCCAATTTATCTGAAAGATCACATTGGAGTAAGGTTTTATGTAGAAGCAGGATGACAGCAGTGCAAAGAAACTATATGACAAAACAGTTCTGCGTGTCAGAACAGACTGAAAAACAATAATTTTACAGCAAAGTATTTTGCACAATGGTACAGTACTGTAGTTTCTATGTCATGTTTTATAAATAAACTGGATTAAGAAAGAGTTGCATTTAATATACACATTTTAAAAACACAGAATATGTGAGATGATGATGGTGATGATTGTAGCTACATAACTGTAGTTTATGATTTTTTTTGACTTAATACATTTGTAAGACTTTGATTATTGAAATTTAAGGCTGCAATTCTGCACATGCTTGCAATTGAGAATGTCTCATATGGAACTGAAAGAGCTTACTTTTGAATAAACATTTATAAACTTACAATTATTATATAGATTTCGTATAGCTATCATTTATGGTCTATAAGATAAAAAGACTGGATTTCACAATTACCATAGGTAAATAATTCAAATAGTATATTGTTCTTTAAATAACATTGTTTATTAATTCATCCTTTTATTTTAAACAAATTTCACTAATTTGGAGAATCGCATCTTGAATGAAGTTATTGTCATCAGTATTAAAAGATTGTTCCTTGATGTAAACATAAAACAGAATAAAGAATTTGGAAAACTGCTCAAATTGTAATTTACTAGTATTATCTAAGAAGAAAAACATTGAATACCGTCAACCCATACCTGATTTCACACCTGACAGTAAATGTAAACTCTATCGTATATAGCTCATATATACAAAAGTTCCTAAAGCAAGTGTATAGATGAAATAATACGGTATAAAGCACAATTATTTAAGACAAAACTAATATCTAATTAGAAACTTATTTGACAGTTTTCCTGGGCTTCTAACTCAGTTACAAAATTCTATCAATAATGTCATTTTATCACTGTCATTTTATTACTGTCTTGAAAATGCAAGATGGAAGTAAAATATGGAATTTAACTGGGGTAAATACATGCTTTTCAGGAAAACACCAATGATGTCATCATATTTCATTGACATAGTGTTTTTGTTATAGAAATTGCCATGGCCTTTAGTAAAAGAAGAATAATTCAGAACATTAGAATGATGGTTAATTCATCCATCTGAACTGGAGATTTTTGCTTGGTGAATGATAATAAAAAATGTAATTGGGGCAGCATTCAAAAATAAAGGTCATTGCTAAAGACAAATAATAAAATAATGATGTTTGGTGCCAATATGATATTCTTTAGATGGCAGCCAAAGTTAATTGTAAAGGGCACCTTTACAAATATTCTAAGAAGGATATGCATTTACTTTTATATTTACAAGACTATTTTTAGCCAACACAATAGTATTGAAATCTAAAAAGAAAATTTTCAGACTGCCTTAATTTCTTTTTAAAAAATATTTAAGCTCTTACACAGTGTTACAAAAGCAAGGAAATTGTATCTGATTTTATGTTAGTTTCAAAGGCTTAATGTCAAAATAAAATTACAAAATAAAATTAATAGATCAGCTAAATTTTGGATTCATGTTCTTTATGTCAGAATTTATTAAACCAAGTATCATTTTTTCATTTTGAGATATTGTTTTTCTGTTGAACAAAATCAAGTACAAATTAGAATTTTAAAGTGTTTTTGAAACATCTGTATAAATAAAATATTCATATTTTTAAATAATTAACTGCTATGTAAGTAAAATCACTATGAGACTTAGATTTGCTTTGCTTATGAGAATGTGATAAATTCAGTTCTATTTTCCAACTCAAACATAGCATTTATATTTAATATAAGATCCATTGTTAGTAAATGGTGTTGTAATGCTCAATTTGACAGGTTAATCCATATCATCTAATATAATCTGTAGGGTAAATCATGCATTAGAAAGATCAAGTGCTGTAAACAGCATCATTTTGATGATATTGGAAATACTAAAACTATGAATTAAAAATTCATGTTTGTTATGAATTTTTAAAATTTATCAATATACACACATTATCACATAGAATGCAGCTGACTTGCCTGTTTTTATTTTATGTAGGGGGAATGTGCAGAATTCTCTACTTAGATTTGAGACTATTTGAGATATCCCCAGATGTTTCTGTTGTGAATTGACCCCTCTGACATTCAGCAAGAGCAACAATAATTAGAAGAAATGAAAGATTGTGGTCTTCTCTTCCCCTCCTCTTCCTCCCCACCTCCTTACTTTTGAAAAAAACTATTACATGGGAGGGAAGGAGATTCATAATCAGTGTCACTTGGTGTGATAACTGAATTAATTTCCAAACAACTGATGGTCCCAATGTAATTTAATTGATTTTCTCCAATTAAAATATTTCAAAGTCTGCTGCCCATTCTGTTTAACATGTGTATTGTTTATATTTTGTTGTTAATTGTTGCAATCCATTTTATCATTAGATTATTATACAAATATAATAAATACTGATATTTTTTTTTATTCCAAAGATCATTGGATCCATATAAAGGATTCTTATTTGTATTCTATAGGCTAATATGAGATAATCTCAGAAAAAGAGGCTTTTTAAAAATTTTATGCTCCTGTGGAGTATAAATGGAGTAAATAAACATCTTCAGG
Source organism: Pseudoxyrhopus heterurus (assembly GCA_032468235.1). Taxonomy (NCBI): domain Eukaryota; kingdom Metazoa; phylum Chordata; class Lepidosauria; order Squamata; genus Pseudoxyrhopus; species Pseudoxyrhopus heterurus. The sequence continues at coordinate 124,593 of JANHJO010002096.1, read as the reverse complement.
TTGATTTGATTGTAGTGTTTATTTATATTATAATCTCATGGGGAATTGCCTAGGCAGTGAGGAATATGCAAATATCTACAATACGCCTTCTACATCCCGTATAGTTAATTATATGTTACACAAATTTTACTTTCATTATTAACAAGACCATCTATTATAAAGATAAAATAGGGTTAGGGTTAGAGTTAGCTTTGGATATGAAAGCAAATGAGGTTTTATCTAATTATATCAATTGCAGACCCACCAGACCTAAGGATACTTAGCTGTAGAATATATTCCTTTTAGCCTTTGCATCCTCTGCTTTTGCCAAAATCAGTTCTGGGAGATTTAAGCAATCTCTGGAGCAGAGCTGGAATTGTTTGGTGAAATGTAGTAAGGAGGAAAGGAAGTGGAACACCAGTTGCGCAACAAAAAGCCTACTTTCATGGCATTGAATAGAAATAATTGTCTATTCTTCTCTAAAACAATTCTAATTGTAGATTTTTTTCCTCGGTAACAATTTAAAATGATGATACAATAGTACAATGTTGTTATTCTTGGACTTTTCAGATGATTGTCATTAATCAGATTTGAATCCCCTAATTCAAACTTAAAAGCTGTAGATCAATGTTACTTTCTAATTAATTTTCAGATTTATACTTTTATAAAAATAAATGCTTTGATTGCTGCTAAAAATATAAGATGATTTAAAAAATGCAATCTACAAGGTCTCTTCCATTATTTTTTCAATGCTATTCAAAGAAAGTACAGTAGATTTTAGAGCTGGTTCATTCAGTTCATTCAAAATACATTTTGTTGAAGGACTGTTAAAAGAGATGCATTCCTTTGCCCAATATATAGCTAAACATAATAAAATTTGAAGTGAACCAAAAGGTCATTCAGTAATAAATGAAAATATGGCATTTAAAATTTCTTTTCTCAAGAAATAATCTTTTCTAGAAAAAAAGATGAATGAAAAGTACTTTATATTCTATGTATTTTACATATACTAAGTATATTTTAAAATTATATAGCAGGGATTTATATCTCATTCAATAACATTGCCTTCAAATATACAAAGTAAAATCTCCTTCAAATGAAACATATCTCCTGACTCATGATCATACCCCTATGCCCCTAAACATACACATTTATTTACAAACACACAAATTGCTAATTTGTGAAACCAAAATTAACTGTAATTTGCCTACTAAGAATAATGAGTAATAGAAAAAATAGCTTAGGGTACAAGAAGCAGGCAGTGATTTCACTTTGTCAGTCCATTGCATTTAATTGTAATTACTTTTGTTATTATTTTACAAAGAAGCTTCTAGTGTTTTTCAGAAGTAAAACTTTACTGGCCCACATAATTTAATATTATGTTATTATTAGCATCTTTATCTTGCTTCATTAAGTATCATCTGATGTGGAAATAAAATATTAGTTACTCAGCAATACTACATTTATATAATGACCAATGGGATATTCCTTAATGTTTCCTTCCCCTGAGTCTCTTGATTGTTTTGGAGACTATTAAGTTAAATTACATTGTTAAAGAGCTCCATGTGAATATTGCAGATGAAATGGAATAACTTTTCAAACATAATATTTAATAAACAATGATAAATTATGATATCAGTACTTTTCAATAATCCTGGGATTTATTTAAAAGACTCTGCTATTAGGTGAAATATTTATAAATATGTTTAACCTTATAGCTAATAAAGTTTGAGATATTTGAAATACCAAAAGAATTCATATACTGTATATTTTCATAAGTCAGAGACTTTTCTCTCCAGATTAATCACAAATTAATTGTTGCATTCCCATTGTTTATCTGTGTTCCTTTGTTCCATGCAAAATGTTCAATGGTGTGTTAAAGAGGATTTTATAAATGCTTTGAGTGAGGTATCTTCCCTGAGAGTGTACAGCATTTCTTCACTGGGCAACCTTGCCTAATTTGGCTATACTGCTGAGTTTATCTCTTTTCCATATGTCAAAAAGGATAAAAATAAGTGTAATTATAACGTTGGAATTTATAATTCCAAGAATGGAAGATCAAAATTTCACTGATTTTTTTCCTTCTTAATCCCCCCCCCCCAAAAAAAAACAGAAAAAGAAAAGTTCCCAAGGATCAGTCAAAATACTTTATTGTATAAAAGGTCAGTACATTTTGGACAAAAACCTTTGCCATGGACACTATAAACAAAATCATTTGAACAAACTTCATATGAAAGATTTTACAAAGAATCTTTGGGGGGGGGGAAATCTCATGAGCTCATCTTGTATCACTTTATTCCCACCATTTCTTTTACATAATGCCTCATGAATGCCTAAACATCTTTGCTATTAACCCAATTTCTAAGATGGAAGCAAAAATAAAATAAAATAGAGTACAACTATTATCTATATTTACTGACTTAACTATGTCATTTAACTATCACTCAGCTTCTATGTTTAGAAGTGAAATATAAATTTATGTAAATATATTTATATTCACATATGTGTGTGAACAAAATGGTGAGGTCTCAGTATTTTGTTCAGCCAGATGAATTGGTGTTTTGTAATTAACAGTGGCTCCTTTTTGTATAGCTGTCCATTTAGTCTGGTTAATTAAACGGTTAAGATAAAGCAATGGAGATGTTTCTGGTTTCTCCATGGTTCTTAATCAGATCCCCATTCAGCAGTGATCAGTGACAAAAGCAAAAGGGTATATAACTAAATTTTCCATATTATAGCTTTAAAAAAAATATTGAGACATTCATAAACCTCATTCTTAATGTTGATTGAAGCCCAGAAAAAACTCTTAAGTGACAATAATAAAAATTAGAGCCAAGATATAAAGTGAAAAATGAAGTAGAAGTCATCTTTTCAAAGAATCAAACTCAACCTCAGTATGATGTGGTGCTATTGAGAGAGAGAGAGAGATTGTTCCATTAATATGGAGACTTCTACAATGCCATTCATTAGATTGGTAGGCAGCAAAATTGGATATCATAGTAAGGCAACAAATGGTTGGGTTATTTTATTATGTTTTTGATTCTAGTCATAGGAAAAGGTCTTTTGCTGATTTTGTCTTATAAACCAAAGCTTTACATATAATGTGTCATGATTTAAGTAAGATTATTTCACCAACATTTCTTGGGCCATTCTCATGATCATATACATGACATACTTTACATTTTTGAGTTGAAATATGAAAACTGGTATAAGATAGTTTTATGCAAAGAGTTTTAATAGAGGACACTTATAGTTTATAGTTTATACTTGAATGATTTTTGTCACATGCTTTGCATTATATTTATTTTGTACTGAATTATTTTAGTAAACCTGGTATACTAGGTATTTTGTTTAATTTCTTGTTTTACAACACTGGTTGTAAAGTTGAGGCTAAAAGTCTCACAAGAAAGACTATATTTTAGATAAAATCCAGCTGGGAGCTGAAGACCTACAACTCTTATTTATTTTTAGGTTTGTATCCTGTCTTTTCTCCCTGAAGTGAAGGTAGTGTATATAACACTTCCTCCTGCTATCTTATACTTCTACAACACTATAGGGTAAGTTGGGCTGATAGACAATGATTGACTCTTTATCATTCAGTAGGTATGGGTTGACTTGAATTTGGGTGACCCAACTCATAATTTAATACCTTAAAAGTATGTCATGTTTTCTGTCTTATTATCAGGCTTTATCAAGTTCTCATGTAAGAGAACTTAAGTAACTACATAGTTACTTAAGGTTTTCTTATAGTAAAATTTGAAGAAGTTAAAGGCAACATTTCTTCCTAATTTTTTTCCTAAGACTTATCTGCACTGCCCAATTGTCAGAATGGGCAGGCAAATGTTTTTGGAGAACATAAGCAGTTTGCACTTATTAAACCTCCACTCACTTTTAAACCCATTCCTAAGCCTTAGGAATGCTCCATTTGTGAAATATATCCCTTGAGTGCTTCTGACTATTTGGGTGGAAACTCTTCAAATAATTGAAGACTAACCTCAGCAGTTGGTTCACTACTTTGCAAAGGAAAGACCATCACTCAACTCAGCCAATGCTTATTATGCATAATCATTTCTAAGAATGACTCAGTCTTGGAGAGATTCTTAAAATCCATTTAGAATTAAATTGACCTATGCACAGAACAGGACTAGATTAAATGTAGGTATGTCCTAGGTCACTCTTGTGTTTAAAACTTCTACAATTAACTAAGAGATTTTTCTTTTCTTTGAAAAGTAAATTTGGTAGACCTGTCCAATTCTGTTATGCTGTCTTCCACAAGTGATGTTCAGGACAGCAGCTGTTATGTATGGAATCCTTAGCTATAGGTATTCAATACATTTAGAACAAAAACATCCATTATTTTGGTCTCCCTTAACACTGAATATACTTCAAATGCTAGGATAAATGTAGCTCAGAAATAAATAGATAATTTATCATGGGTGCTTGTAAAACAGGAAATAATAAATTGAACTTCTCATTTTGGCTAAAAACCCATTGGTTGGTAATTAAAAGAAACTCTGTATTCTAAAAACTTAAAAATGAGCTCTTATAGTGCTGTCATATACAAATGCTTACATATATCAGAAGGAAATGTACACTTATTAGTCAATAATGTTTTCCCCAAATATCAAAAGTTTTATGCCATTATGTAAGGCATACTCAGAGAGAATTGTAATGACTTCCATTTTCATAATAACAACATGAACTTTCAAAATTTCAGAGAAAACATTAAAAGGTAGGAGCTATCATTTAAAACCTATAATTTTATGAATACATTTATCATTTGATGATTAGACTGGTGGCTAATTAATTTTTCACTGCAATAGATGCGCAATGAGGTTTTGCTCTTAAGATAATTATGAAGCAAATATGGCTACCCTGTTCAATAGTCCTATTTGCATGCTTATTCTTTGCAGAAACCTGAAAATCTGTGGTAAATTGTCATTACATTTATTTGGATTAATGGTTACATAAATTGCTTCTTTCTAGCTGATGTTAGTTTCCGAGACTGCCATTGACATACAAGATTCCTTTTATTTCTGTAAAATATTTCAAAAATAAGATTTCTCACCAACATTTTTAGAATGTTCCTGGCATCTGAACTTAAGGGTTATTAGTAAAAACCAGCTCAGAGTGATAGTGTGGACACCGAAAGCCTTAAAGCTTCTAATAGCCATAATAATAGAGCTGGGTGAAGGATACTGGTTGCCTTGGCAACGATGCACGTGCCACACAAGATAATGTAACTGCTCTTGTGCAGAGATCCGCACTGCATTGCGATTTCAGAGTTTTCTGCCATTTTGCATTTTATCCTCCAGCCTAGAATTCTAAAAAGGCAAATTATGTAGATAGCTAAACAAATGGATTCCTGTGATAAAAACAAGATACAAGGTATAATGATTACATGTTTGTATGTTTGAAAATAAAAATGTAATTCATACGCTTGAATCGCCATCCATTTATGGGTTCTGAATAGTTCTTTCCTTTTCACCAGAGCACCAGCAGTTCAGTATGGAAAAATATGTTTTTAATATACCCTCAGTATTAGAATTGTGTTAAAGAGAAAGAAGGCCTTTTGCCAAAATAAATAAAATGTTAAGTGTGCGTGCACAATCAGTCTATATGTGGTAATAGTTTTCCTGGATTGCAGCTCCCTGATTCCTGTAAAAATTTATTCCTTTAAAGATCATGAGGGTTGATGTGAATCCAATTTATATATGCATTTTAAGCCAAATACTATCATGGACTTAGCTAAGGATATGATCTCACTCTGAATTAGTAGCTTATTATTTTTTTAAAAAATTAAAGCATAATGCTTTGAACTCTTTTTTAATTTGTCTCAACTAGGACATTTCATAGATTCTTATTTCAGTCAGGTTACAGTGTAAATATTTTGCATTTATATGTACAGTATAAAATACCATAAACATTCATTTTTAACAAACCAACTTCAGAGTCATTATGCAATTAGGACATTTGGGCTGTAGAGCGAATTAAATGATAATGAAACTTACAAGTTTATTTTTCTTTATGACTATTAATAGCAATATTAAAGATCTGGATTTAGGGGTAACCCAACAACTTTTCTGTGGTAGAATGTGTGTTTTATCTAACCATTCACTATAGGCTTAAAATCAAAGCTGAAGCAGAACTCGATTTTTCTTTTCTTTTTGCAATCAAAGAAGCCAAGTAGTAAAGCTGCTATTTGAAGTACAAGAAATTAAAATTCAGAATAAAATTAGACTATTGACAAACAAAATTTCACTTGAATACAAAGAAGTTTGTATATCAACAATTTAAATGTGATTAATTTACAAATAAGTAATATGATTCTTCCAAAGTTTTTGATTCATCTGAGAAGTTAAGCTCTGGTTCCCTGATCCAATTTTGTATTTATAGGTTCCAGAATATTTACTAGTCCTGGTCCAGCCAGTTTTTTAAAAAAATAACTATTTTGGTGCCCAGATGGCCAAGCAAAAGAAGCAAGCTGCAAATGGAATAGTAAAGCAATCCGCTTTCCAATAAATCCTTTCAAAGGGTTTAATTTATAGCCGTTAATTCATGATTCTTAGGTGCAAATAATATTTTCTATAATTCAGAAGGAGATCTGGGATTAGTAATTTGGATTATGTCTTCACCAGATGAAAAATAAAGGTTAGTTGGAGCAATGGGTTTATGCTAAATTAGTTAAATATCATTCCCATTGAAATTAATAGAATTTAAAGCTATCATACATAGGAGGGTAGAGACCAATTGTACATTGTGATATCACATTTCCCTATATGAAGTTATATGTGGCATAGTGATGTAAGTACAAAAGGGAGACCTTCATTATGTTGTTAGAATGCAAGCTTTATTTTTGCATCATTGTGGCTAACCATGGCAAAACCTTGATTCATTTTGATTCCAAGGAGAACTGACTTATTTAACATATTTTATTTAACATACTGAGTTTATCAATTGTTGTTGGCAGCTGTTTTTGTCTCTCTCTGTGTGTGTCATTACATTCAGGTGAACTTTATAATATAAAGCAAGGAAGCTAATCTGCTGCTTACTTCATTCTTCTGCCTCAGAATAGTCTTGATCATACCAACTTATCTTTGCCCAAGTTCTAGGCCAATGGCACACATCCAAGTAAAGTCCTGGTATACAGCCAGCTGCTCTTTTTTATTTTCAACCTACAAATATTCTTGGAAATAAAGGTAATTGTAAGGACTAGCATCTGCTTTGCAGTGTGGCAGTGTTCTTTAAAAGAAAAAAAATGAATAAAAGAAAAAAACGTTTGGTAAGATGGGCCAGAAAGCTTCATGGATGCCAAGGGAGTTATCCATAGATTGGTGCATCGTGCTTTTGCGCTGTGAATTCTGAGTTCTGTTTTCTTCCAGCCTTACGTTCATGTTCATCTGCTCTGAATGTTCCCAAAAAGAAAAACCAACTTACCTTGCATGCTTTTCAGTTCAATTTCCATGTACGACCACTTTTTGATCCATAAATAAAGAGCAAGAGTTGGAAAGAGTAAGATGGGAATAAAACTTCACAGAGGAAGTGTTACACTCTTACAATGCACCTGTTTATCCCCATTCTGTTCTGAGGTCTATGGTTTCCCAGGCAGCTGCTGGTTAAGTAGGAAGTAGGAAACAGGCCCCTGTGTAACTCACAGCATGCTATCGGAGGCATTACAAACCAAAATGTGGGGTGATAAAAGAATTATTTGCCAGTGCTAGTTCTTAAGAGGAGGAAACAGCTTACAATGTAGATAGCTCTAATATTTTGGAATCTGTGTTTTTAATTATAAAAATCAAGAGAGGTATTTCTATTACCTCTAGAAGTACCAGCTATAACACTGTTTTGTATTTCATTGCATGTAGGCAATTTTCTTTGAGAAAATGTGTCCTTACTATAGAAAATGATAAGTAATAGTTTCTGCCATTATCTCTTCCACAGCTATTTTACTTTAGTTATTAATTTCTAGTCATAAGAATACAGGTTTCATATATAGGTAGTCCTTGACTTAAAACAGTTTGTTTAGTGACCGTTACAACAGCACTGAAAAAGGTGTCTTAAGACCATTTTCACAGTTATGACCATTGCAGCATCCTCGTGGTCATGTGATTTACTTTGGATGCTTGACAACTGACTCATATTTATGATGGTTGCAGTGTCCCCTTTTGTGACCTTCTGACAAGCAAAGTCAATGGCGAAGCCAGATTCATTTAACAACTGTGTTACTAACTTAACAAATGCAGTGATTCACTTAATAACTGTGGCCAGAAAAATCATAAAAAAAACTCACTTAAAAAATTTCTCACTTAGCAACATAAATTTTGGACTTAATTGTGGTGGTGAGTCAAGGACTACCTGTACTCTTCCCTACCTTAACCTTTTTATATCATACTTAAATTCTTTCTTTTTTAATATAGTTTTTATATACTTACATTATCTTAAAGCTATTTGGAAAAGTATCTAGTTAATTTTACAGCTAATACAACTAGTTTACATTTTAACTTGTTTTTTTGCAGCGAGCTGACTTTTGTAGTGCTGAGAAGCTACCAGGCAGGACTTTATTTATTTATTTATTTGTTTGTTTGTTTTATTTATTTATTTTATTAAAATTTATATACCGCCCTCTCCCGAGGGGACTCAGGGCGGTGTACAAAAATAAAACCGTATAAAATAATACATAAAACAATGATTAAAAACACATTCACGCACCATTAACTTCAGTTTACATTAGTCTTTTTCTCACTGTTGCAAGTATTTCCATAACACTGCCAAACTTTTGATTCAAAAATAAATTAACTTTTCTTCTCATAAAAAAAATATGTGGAGTCCTGCCAGCCCAAAACATCATGGATGTATTGGATTCCAATTTCTGTAAGTGGATGGTCTTTTTACTATTTTACAAGAAGGCATTATCAAATCAAGACACTATAAATTCTTAATACTAAGGCGACAGCTATTACATAATGAAATACAAAATCACTAGCTTTCTCAGGCAACTGGTATTCCTATTTTTCTCCAACAATTATTTAAGGCACCAGCTACAAGTTGAAATTAATGCAAATGTTTTCCTGTGAATAATGTTATTAAACTTTGGTATGTTGCTCAGAATCCTTTTTTAGTGGAATGGGATATTTTAAATATATATATAGAAAAGACGCCAGAGGTATATAATTGTACATTATTAAGTTTTCTAATTAATAGAAGTAAACTACTACTAATAGTATGTATATGTATATACACACACATACACATGTATAGACACATGTGTGTGTCTATAAGAGTAAATGTTATATCCACACCTATGCTATTATGAAACATTTCATAGCTAAGAACTGACCTCTCCAATTAGTAGTAAGGGTGCAGAATAGAGAATCGTCTCATACATGCAATTAGGCCTGGATTTGTTTTTGTTTTAATCAAATGTGCCTATACTTTATTTTATTTGTTTACTAATCAAATTTATATAGCAAGCAAAAGTGGGACAGCATACCATAATATTTAGAGTAGTTTATAATTTTATAGACTATATAGCACTACATTTCTTTCAATCTGAAAATGGTGCATAACTTTGCCATCTATTTTCAGCAAATTATGGGAAGACTTTTTTTTTCAGAGTGGGGGACTGCAAGGAAACATCCTTTCTCATATTTCTACTTATACCTATATCTTTGATTTAAAGGTCATAGGGAAGCTGAAAGCATATTCAGCAGCAGGTTAGCTCTCAAGGTTACAATCTCACAATTTTTTGCAGGTTCTGAACAGGCCTATGAAAACACATATAATGTTTCCTTTCTCAAGAGGAAGGTACAATTGTGCCAAGGCTGCTATAACCACAATAGCAATCCTACCAGGTTGGAAATCAGCTATATGCAAGAGTATTATAAGCATGCCAGCCTGATTTTTTTTCAGGATATTTACTGCAGTCATGGCTATCATTCTGGCAGACAGTGGTGTCCTCTGCTACTTGCTGCTGATAATATTGTTCGTTATGATGATGAAATTGCTGGTACCAAGCACACCACATATGTTTATATACTATCAGGGCACCAGGGACGATATCTTATCCCTCTGCGTCCCTCCTCACTTCTCCACTATCCTTGCCCTGTTAAAGTATGGAAGGCT
>JANHJO010002096.1:68978-81519 GCA_032468235.1 Pseudoxyrhopus heterurus | reverse complement strand
GCGCTGGGACACATGTGGTAGGAGGCGGTCTCGAAGATAGCCTGGCCCTGAGCCATGTAGGGCTTTAAAGGTGATAACCAACACCTTGAAATGCACTCGGAGACCAACAGGAAGCCAGTGCAGCTCGGCAAGAGAGGTGTTATGTGGGTGTATTGCTGTGCATCCACAATCGCTCGCGCAGCTGCACTCTGGACTAATTGTAGTCTCCGAGCATTCTTCAAGGGTAGCCCCATGTAGAGCACGTTGCAATAGTCCAACCTCGAGGTGACGAGGGCGTGAGTGACTGTGAGAAAAGTAGATAAATAGGTACCACTTTGGTAGGAAGGCAGCATCGTTCCATGCACCTCAGCATATAGTCATGGTGGCCACATGACCATGGAAATGTCTGGACAGTGCTTGGCTAAGAAATGGAGATGAGCACTGCTCCTTAGAGTCGGGCATGACTGAAAGAGGAAACTTTTACTTTTACAGTAAAATGGAAGGCTTGCCTTTATAAATCTTAATTTCTGCATATAAAATTGTTTTTATTATACAATATAATCTTAATAATATTCAGCAAGGCTTGCATTACAAAAGCAATGACAAATACAAAAAAAAAAAGGCTGGATGCCCATATCTGAATACAGCTGTGGACAAAAAGCATGCATGCTAAATTGTTTTTGTACCCTTTTACTTTATCCAGCAAATTTGAGGCGACTTCTGCAAGAGCAATGCATGTATTCTGAGATACAACCCCGGAAATAAAGTAAGGACAAATTTAGCTTAGAATGATGGAAATAATACTGATTATCAAAGTCTCAACTGGCAATATAGAAGCAAGACAGTATTATAAAGCAAATACATTTGCTTTATTATAATAGATTATCAGTAATACCGAGGTGATACAATTTCTCAATGCATTTATTCATTTCACTATTGTACTTGTAATTAATTATCAATTATTACATATTTCGTGTTTATTGTCTAGGTCTTTGTAATAATAAAGGTTAAAATTTCAATCTATGTTCTATAGTTATAAATAGCTTATTTCAAAAGGTTAAGTTCTAGATCAGGGGTATCAAACTTGCATCGTCACGTTATTGTCACATGATGTATTGTGACTTTTTCCCCTTCGCTAAACCAGACGTGGGCATGGCCAACGCATGATGCATCCAGCCCGCGGGCTGCAAGTTTGACAGCCCTTTTCTAGATGAACAGCAAAGCTATTGCAATTTATGTTTATGTTGAACATCAGAACTTTGAACACTGTAGATTTTTCCAGTTAATATTATTGTAAATTGTTACATTTTCATGAAATTTAATAGATAAATTCTTCAGAAAATACCTTTAGATGAGACACATGCCTTTTTTGAATAAAGGTGCAATTACTTGAATTTAGTTACTTCTGTCAGCCCTTTTAGGTAGACAAAATCAGAAAACGGACACCTCAAAAAATATTGGAACACTATTGATATAATCTATGAAAACAGAAATTTGAAATCCTGTCAACATTTTTTAGTTTCTTCCTTCTTATACCAAAGAGAGTTAAGGCATGGTGTTCCTGGGTTTCTTACATTTTCCTGGGCTAAGCTTATGTTTTAGTAACTGTCACAGCATATTGTCTTCAAAGTGACCCCTATATTGTTCTACAGCTTCTTAGCAATTTGTATAGAAGTACAAGTAAAATATATATTATAATTTGTTTTACAGATTAATGCAGATACATATGACTGGACATCGGTTCTGATTTCAACACAACCAAGGATCACTTGTATTGGTACTTAACAACTCCATCAATCCTTAGTTTGGTCACCAAGAACCGCAAAACTGCTGTCCACGTGGACTGGTGCTGACGTTTCTCGTCCATCTGCAAGGGCCTCTCCCTCTAAACCTAGAGACATGGCCACAAATGGAACAAAAGTCGCTGATGGGCAAATCTCCACAGAACTCAGTGATGCCTCAATTACTAATGATAAGCCGAAGACTCTAGTAGTGAAGGTGCAGAAGAAGAAAGGAGATATTCCAGACAGAGATGTCTGGAAGGGAAAATTCGATTTTCTTATGTCTTGTGTTGGCTATGCAATTGGTTTGGGGAATGTGTGGCGGTTCCCATACCTGTGTGGGAAAAATGGAGGAGGTACATATTTAACTTATTTGTGCTGACTATATTTGATTAGAATTCAAAGCCTTTTTTGATGAATATGGACAAGGGACACATGATTAATATAAAAAATCTTAACATAAGTATCAAATTGTATGACAGGATTTTTAGCAAAACTGGCCAAATAAATTTTACATTTGAAATGTTACTGCAGTTGTTCCACCCCTCATTATCTGGTTCCTAACAGGTGATCATTTAATTTCTCCTATTTGCAAAAGTATTTGGTAAGATTGGCTTGTGCAGAACTTGTGGCTCTTCCTGGAGAACAAGCCTTTTGAAAACACATGTCCTTGTCACCTCTTTTATCAATTAATACAGTGTCCTCTCTTGGGGCTACAGTTGATATAAAATACTGGCAGGGCAGAGCTAATACATGCATATAACACTGGTATTGTGACCTTAGCAATGGTTAACCAATTGATTTCCTGGTACCATTCAGAATTGGATAAGCCCTAGATAGCATGAGAATCAGGTACTACATCAGCTGTCTAGTTCCAACTCTTGTATAGTGATGCTGAAAGAGTACCTGCCATAGAGAAGACTTGGAAGGGTAGAAACCATTGTATTTTAGTAGTAGCTTTAATTTCATGGCATGCTCTTCTCTCTTGATGTTTAAAACAACCTTGAAAACAATTCTATCTAAAGGAGCTTTTAATAGTTGAGGATCTCTAACATAGTAATGCATGTAATGATATATTGCCTTTATTAGTTTGTTATATTAATTTTTATCCTGTAAATACTTATGAATCCTAGTTGAGCATGGCAGTGGAAAAATGCAATAAACCAATAAGCGGTACTGCACCTTGGAACACATTTACAATACAAACAATAATGTATTTGAATTATTATCTATATTTACATCTTTCAGAGGGGAATAGAAACAATACCACTAGTAATCAAAATAATAGTAACTGTATAATGTGGGATTTTTTTTACTCTTTGTCTTCCTCATGAGGACTACTGTGTTTGTTTCATATAATGGTATATAATTACCATGAACAGCAACTAATTTGTGTCTCGTTTATTCTGGAAGCATCTGCTATAGTCTTTTACCAGAAAGCAAAACTAGCCTGGCAGAACTGATTTCTGAAAATTAGAAATTGTGTGGCTTGGAGGTCCAGGAGTAAATTGGGATGGCTACTCAAAGCTCATCCTCAATATGAGAAAAGCAGTGTCCTTGTGACTGCTAACTACTCTTGTTTTAAACTTTGCTCCACTGTTCTGCATTGAATGAAAATTGGAAGGGAATTCAGATACAAGGTTTCTCCATTACACATAAAAATTTAATTTGAAAAATAAGTGTTCTATATGTAGGGGGAAGTTGTATCGAAAAAAGTCTACCACAATCATGTTATCATTTCTAAAGCTAAAGTATATAATCCCAAGCAGTGCCTCGCACAAAAAAAACACTTAATGGATCTAGAAAAGGCTTACTTTGGTTTCAAGGTGCATAAAATAAAAATAAAAGGAATGACTTCTCACATTCCATAACTAAATGGGAAAAGGAAACAATCCAAATTGTATAAGCAATATTTTTATCTGCATTTAATGTTAATGTTCTTTTCCTAATTTTTCTTCCTGGTATTTTTCATTCTTAAGAACCATTTTTTGTATCATTTCAGGGGCATTCCTGATTCCTTATTTCCTTACTTTAATTTTTGCGGGAGTTCCCCTGTTTCTTTTGGAATGCTCACTTGGCCAGTTCACATCAATTGGAGGTCTTGGAGTCTGGAAGCTTGCACCAATGTTCAAAGGTATAAAATTTGTATTGTATTGTATGCATTCCTATTCTACATTTGCAAGACCATTCTGAAATGGTCTTGCAAATGTAGGGAATACCAGCTGTCATTGGAATAAAAAAAAATATATTCTGAAACCCTTTAATGGGCTGCAGGAATGGAGCTGAATACTTCAGCTGAATTCCTTCCCCTCAGGAGGGAAGTATTTTGGTATTTCAAGATTTAAGAACAGTGTTACAAGTTTTCATTCCATTGCTGCAGGCTGGTTAAGGATTTCCCCTCCATTACAGTATTTGAGAGAAAATGGCTGGCTGCCAGGAGGATTTCAGCTCCATATGAATTTCACATTCCTGGAAGGCAGCTCTTTCACTCTGCTTAATGACCCAAGAGTTTGACTAATGACTGCAACAAGAAGTGTGGGAATTATGGTAATTAAGCAAAGTAGTGCCTTGGACATCTTACTTAATGACTACTTCACTGAATGACTGAGATAATAGTTGAGGACTATCTAGAGTCTAGACTATCTATCTATACTAGAGATTTTTTTTGCTTTTTTTTCACCTAGTATATGTTATTTGGCTTGTTCATGCAAGTGTCACTGTGAAAAAAGGTCAGACTAAGATTAAATATGAACAAGACAGAACCAATGGCAACAGATACAATAGCCATCCTTAGAATTAACAATAAAGTTTGTTTGTTTAGAAAATGTATTTCCACCCCTTTTATATCCAACAACTCTGGGTGGCCTACAGCACAAAAGTTAGTGAAGTGGTGGATAATGTCTGCATTTTAGGATTAACTATCAATAGAAAAAGAACCAGCAGAAATTGGTGCTTGGTAGAGTAACCATGAAAGCCTTGGTAAAAATATTCAGCTGTTGGGATGAATCTATAGCTACATCTAATATTATGCAGGCATTAATTTTCTCTTGACACTCCATAGAAGTGAAAGTTGGACTTGAAGAAGCAAGACAGAAATAACATTGATGCCTTTGAACCTTTATATTAGAGAAGAAACCTGAATATACCATGGATAACCCAGAAAAAAATGTGGTCAAGAGTTCTTACTTGAAGCACAGAGGAAAAGCTGAAATTATCACATTTCAGATGCATTATGACAGTAGTTCACAACCTTTTCTTCATCACAGACCCCCTTTCAATACCTTTTGTGCCCATGGACCATAGCCATGGACCATCAAGACTTAACACAAGATTTAAAGCACTAGATTGCATCAAGCCTTCGTGGACCCCCTGTGATGACATTGTCCACAGACCATAGGTTGACAACCACTGCTTTATGAAAAGACCTAGCTCTCTGGAGATGACTTTAATTCTGGGAAAGAGGAAAGAGAAAAAGACAACCAAGAATAAGATGGATGGACTCAGTTGCAGCAGTGATGAGTAAACCATTAGAGGGATCGAAGTATTATGCTGGGCACATACCTTCTGGAGAAAATCAACTTGATGGCACATAATCAATCAGAACAAAGAGGACTTCAATGTAGTCTCTACGCAAGAATCTCTAACCATTCTTTCAGAACAACAAATTATTCCCTTTTATTTCTGGTAGTTCATAATATTCTGTCTTCTCTTTTTTAAAATCTCCAGCCAGTTTTCTGTTCCACTTTCATTACTGAATTACTGATTACTGAATGTCATTTTATAAATATTCATTCCCTCTTATTCTCTTCAGTACATATACTCTCAGTTAATTTATCTAACTATTTTTGACTCTTTGAACTGAAACAAAAGGTGGAGTTTAATATTAAGATGGTTTGGAACAATCGTCTACATCTTGCTCCGTTAAGAGTGGCTATAATATTCAATCTTGATCTAAATATAAATGTAAAAGAAGAAAGTATTTTATCTTATTTGAAGAAAAGTCTTGTAAAAATTTTAATAGCCTTATGCTCCACTATTAATAATGAATAAATAAATAAACAAAACAGTGATGTGCCAATTTCTCCTACAGGTGTGGGATTAGCTGCTGCTGTTCTGTCCTTCTGGCTTAACATTTACTACATTGTGATTATTTCCTGGGCCATATATTACTTATATAACTCTTTTACTACAGTAAGTGACCCTTCTTTTATTTTAAAAATAGCTGTTTAAAAACAGCTTGGTTTGATTCATACTGCCTTAAGGTATGTTAAATTACAGGACTTAGATCCAAGAATTATATTTCCATCCATTTTAAACTTGTCTATTTCATTGCTTTTAGATTTAATCAAATAATGTTAATTGCCATGAATCAGTCCAGATCATTTTATTTGTCTTAGCAATAATATGTATATCTACAAAAAAGAAGCGAAGCCATAATAAAGCACTAAAAATGGCAATCGGCAAGATAGAAGCTAATCAAATATTATTACTCTATTAAAATACTCACAGAGCTAGCCAATATTAGAACGGCATTTAAAATGGGACAGCTAAGTGGAAAATAAACTTCTCAGTCTATCAACTATCTATGGTATGCAAACGGATATCAGTTTATATTTCTAACACAGAGAAAGGCACACACGCACACACACACACTTTTGTGCAATGTATTACCACACTCTCATCTGCTCTTACTCTGAAAGTCATGCTATTGTATTTATTCATTCATTTATGTAGTTTTCCAGTGACACTGAAATTTGCTTTCGGCTGCTTGCTGAGAAAGTTCTTATGAGCAACCAAATAAAAATTGGCATCCAACTTTTCCTCTTTTCCTCTGCTAATCTTTCCTGAGGGAAAAGTGAGGGGTAATACATTGCCCAAGGGCAGCTAGTGGGTCATTTGCTAAGCTGATATTTGATTAATCCATCATTTTTGGGCCCATACAGAGCTGAAAGATACTTTCCTCTTTACAAAGAAGAGTAAGATCAATTTAAATATATTTTGGTGGCATAATTGTAGCTAAGTTGTAACAAAATAGTTTGAAATATATATGTTTTAGAAATGATTAGACTAATAGAACTTTTCCACTTTCTCTTTTCAGTGAGTTTATTGTGTGTATTTGTGCACACAAAAAGTAGGATGTACCAAACACTTAGGATAAATAGAAGCTATGCTACTTAGTTATCCATTCATTCAGTTTGTATGGCCACCCTTATCAAATCTAGGTGGGTAACAATATTTAAAAGCAATATAAAAACCACATATAAATTGTAAAAAAATAGGAATACTGATAGAAGAGTATATTTGTAGCTCAGGGTTGAACTGTGGGGTCCTTGGTGCTCTCTGAGCTTGATGGTTTTCTTGCAGACATAGTGATGTCTACATACCATTCAAAACAGTAAACAAAGCACAAAAAGACCAAAACATCTCCTCACCACCCATCAACACCCATATGAGCAGAGATTAACACCAAGATTAGCACTAGACCAATAATCAAGAATATCTGAATCAAGGAACTACTTAGATTCTAAGAACATTTCCATCAACAGTGACAGGGCAAGCCGCTAATATATAAGAATAAAAACAAACCCACTCCCTTCTAGCACTAATGATGTTACTTACTTTGGTTATGAATTATCTGCAAGAAAACCACCAAGCTCAGAGAGCACCAAGAACCCCACAGAATTATAGATGTTTATAATTATAAATATTTTCTTGATCGTTGAAAATTCTACCTAATTGATTGAGGGTCCACAAAACACAGAATAAGGAATAAAACAAAACCTATTTTATATCTACAGAATCAGTCTATAGTTGTAACTGAACACACTTACAAACACTGAAACAGGTCCCAAACTTTCATTTTTGCACATGTCCATAAAGTATTGTTTTAAAATAATGGAGGGATTAAGGTTCCAAATAAAGGAACACCTTTAAATTATGAAATATTGCAAGAGGCAACTGTATAGTTGCACTCTGTTTGGCAATGAATGAAGGATGAATGGATGGAATTTGGATGGATGGATGGATGGATGCTCTTAGGTAGCACCAATCTTTCAAATTAATATATGTGAAATGCAATAGGAAATGGGGAGACAACACAATTATATATTGCAAGTTAGATTATTATAAACAAATCCCCAAATTTCATGCATTTTTCATATTCTTTATTACTCACTATTTGTATATGTTTAAAAAGGTGCATATCTAATTAGAATTTAACAAAATGTAGAAGAAAAACTACAAAATAATCATGAGCTTTGGAAAGAAAAAGGTCTAGTTCATAGATGTGGTGGAAAGTGCATTTCCAGCAGCAAAGGGAGAGGATTTGGCCAACTCAGAAAATTCCCAGAAGGAGATCTGGATCGAGACCACACAGTTATGAGCTGAAGAGGGAAGAGGTTCAGGATAGCCACATTCTAGAATCTCTCAGGACATATCTAGTGGCTTAGAAATGTGTAACTTTAATTTGGCAAGATTTTGTCCATTAGATGTAAGCAAATAAAGGTTTTAACTTGTCTGAACCCTGCTGTCTCATCTTTGGCTTGACCCAACACTGGTGACATAAATGCAAAATGTATTACTGTAGTAATTCATCATTTCATCTTGGTCACTATTCTAGAAAAGCAGATAAATCTAAGTTATATTGCTCTATCAAACACTGTTTTTATTCTTCTGTTCCAATTCTCTCTGTTTTTTAAATCAGACTCTTCCATGGAGTCACTGTGATAATCCCTGGAACACAAACCAGTGTTTCTCCAACTACAGCATAGTAAATAACACCAACTTGACAAGTGCTGTTGTGGAATTTTGGGAGTAAGTTAAGAAGTCTACACCTTTTTACTTTCTATGAATGTCCATTGTCACTTTCTCAAAACCAAATAGAATATAAATTTTTCTATATTTGTTTTCTGCTTTTAGGCTGAACATGCACCAAATGACAGATGGACTGGAAAAACCAGGCCAGATTCGATGGCCATTAGCAATTACTCTGGCAATTGCCTGGGTTTTAGTATATTTCTGTATCTGGAAAGGAGTAGGCTGGACTGGAAAGGTAAGAGAATATAAAACCATGCATTGCAGACTGAATCAACACAGTATTGTGAAACATAGAGATACAGGTTCTCTTGAAAGGACATCCCCTCAAGAATTTTCATTGTATTTTAAATGCTGTAGTATTTTTATATTTATTTTTCACCTATAAATGTAATTATTACATATAGGTTGTGTTTTTCACTGTTTTACATTGTATTGTGCAAGGTGATACTATCAATATTATTGTAGATACTTAAAATAATGTCTCTTTCACATATTTCAAGTGAGCAAACTAGGAACATCACATATTGTATTTCTTAAATCCAATTTTAAATTAATTGAGAGAGAGAGAGCTTAGCATAACGATTATTTTCAAGTTATCCTCTTATTCTTTACATTAGGTGGTATATTTCTCTGCCACATATCCATATATCATGTTACTTATCTTGTTCTTCCGTGGAGTAACATTACCTGGAGCAAAAGATGGTATTTTATTCTATGTAACTCCTAAGTTTGAGAAGCTTTCAGACTCGGAGGTAAGTGGTCCCACAAATAATTTTTTTGTAGTTGATATTACTGACAATTCCATGGTTATTCCTTCCTCTGTATTAATTATCAACATTCTTTCTAATTTTGAATTACAATATAAGTTACCTATCCTAATCTTATTGGAATGGCTTTATAATTCTTCATTAGGTATGGCTGGATGCTGCCACACAGATCTTTTTTTCCTATGGCTTGGGTCTTGGCTCACTGATTGCCCTTGGAAGTTACAACACATTCAACAACAATATTTACAGGTAAAACATTTACCACTCTGTACTAGCCTTGTATCCTAGATATTAAAGTTATAGGAATTTTATCCAATTCATAGAGTTGTTTTTTAATGGAAAAGACTTCAATAAAATTTAAACAGGCATACATTGTAGGGTTATGCAGATTTTTAAAGGGACCAGTTGAGGGAGATTCACCTCTCCAGTTCTTCAACAAGTTGAACTAATTCAAGTCAGTGAAACCTTTTATCACATTGAATCATTGTGATACATCTTCACCTGTCAAACATTTTATCAATGCAAGGTCCCTGCAACTTGCATACTCCTATTAGAAAAATAATCATCCAGTGTCATACACTACAGATAATCTTCCTTGCCAGTAGGAATATGAATAAAATATCTGGTTTTTGAAATGATACTATCCATCCATCCCCCTCTCTCTTTTCTCCCAGGGATTCCATCATAGTGTGCTGCATAAACTCTTGCACAAGCATGTTTGCTGGTTTTGTTATTTTCTCCATTGTTGGATTTATGTCTTACGTAACTAAACGGCCTATTGAAGAAGTTGCAAAATCAGGTATGTTATTCCTTATTCTGTGGTTATTGTTTTAGTGGTAAAAAAAAATTAGTACCACTGAAGATTTCTAAAGTTTGCTAAGTTCTCCCAAGGGTCTACTGTTCAACATGGGATTGTCTAACCAGGCAACATTATTTATTTATTTATTAAATTTCTAGGCCACCCAACTCCCATAGGACTCTGTTCTAGCTAGCTGACTGTTTAAATGTGGAAACAACAAAATGGACAGGCAGAATCCTAATCTTAAAACTCTACTAGACTGGATAGTAGTGCACCCCAAATTTACTTCAAAATATCCCTTAGACCAGAATCTTTTCTTTGAATACTCCCTTCTACAGGAACTGTTTTGATATTCTATACAAGAGAAATACTGTCCAATAGTTGACTAGAGTTAGAAGAATGAAGATTCAGACTATGGGCAACTTCGTGTGTTTATTTTTTATTAGCAACTAGGGGCACCTTTATCTGCATAAGTGAAACATCAATACCAGTTGCATGCTTAGCAAATACATACTTCATACTGACATGTGGCACCCTGGCTATCTAACTCCAGAGGCCTGAAAGCAAAATGCCAATCAATCATTCAGTAGGGATTCAAGGACCAACTCGGAAATAATAACACATCTCAGGAAGAATATTGGTTTTTTTTTCAATATTTTTTTTATTTTATTTTGTTACATAAAACATCTTTCAACAAAGTGTGTGTTTTCCGAGTTACAAATATTGTGTCATCATAATTTCAAATTTCTATTAAATTTCCATTCATCGTCATATCATTTGTAATCCAATGGTGGCATATTCACATCAAATAATTTCTATTATTTTCCATAACATCTAAAGTCACAAATTGTTATTATTTAATATATTGAGAATTCATAATTTCATTCCAATACAATATATTCTGTGAATTTATTTTGTTAGTAGTAAAATATTAAACATTCATAATTTCATCTCTTTACAATATATAATAATCATCCTCTAATTAATATCTAATCAATAAAAATATGACATTACTACTATTACATTTCATATCTACTCTCTAGCCAATGATAGAATGTTCCCCATATTTTGTAATATTCTGATTTCTCTTTGTCTTTAATCGCCAATGTCAACCTACTCATTTCTGCACATTCTAAATTTTTTCTTATAACACTCTCTTCAGTGGGTATTGATTCACCTTTCCAATTTTGTGCAAATACAATTCTCGCTGCAGTCAAAACATGAATAATTATTATTGTTTGCTCCCTGATCAAAGGGCTGACACAGGGGTGGGTTTCTACCGGTCTAACAACCGGTTTGGTGATCATGCACTTTGTGAGTAATCGTGCCTAACGGGCGCACGCGCGTAATGCATTAGGAAAAAACGAGATTGCTTACCTTTTCCTGCAGCTCCGGTGAGTCAGAACAGCTGACAGGCGGCATTAGTGCTGCTGCGCTGATCAGCTGTGCTTCAAAAAAGGCCACAAAAGGCCCAGAATAACACAGGGGCAGGTGGGCGGGCCAAACTCAAAACCGGAAGAACCGGTTCGCTAGAACTGGCCCTCACAGAACAAATGGTTCGCCCGAACCGGGCCTAACAGGCAGAAATCCACCCCTTGGCTGACACTTAAGCCTAGTTAATGTTAAGTTCCTGAGTCCATTTGTCCACCTATCTCTATTCTATGGATGCAAGTAGGCAAGGGCTGTTTAACGCTAGTAAATTTTTCCACTCCAACCTGGAAGAATCAAAGATTGAATCAGAACTCATGCAAACTATATGCTCTGCCACTGAATGTTGTCCTTTCCCAGTGTTGACTGATGCTGTTGAACTCTCATGAGCTTGGAATTGGGTGCAATTAAACAGGAAACTGGAGACCAAGCATCAGTGCCTGCAAAGCTTTGATCTTACTAACAGGAAGAATTTACAGAAAATGTACAAGCTGACTGTATGCACGTTGCAAAAATAAAAAAAAATAACTTATATCTGCTTGTCAATCTTTAAATATTCACAACTAATTATTTTCATTGACTTAATAATGAAAAAGTGAGGTAGCTTTAAAAATAGGCAACAACCAATCACACACTCGCACATGGGTACACAAACACAAAACCCCCAAACCCTATAATTCAGGATCCTATACAGTACTAGTTTTTATATGTTTATAGTTGTCTTGTGTGATTCATATGTTCTTCTCCTGAAAGAAAGAACTGTATCTGAAATATTGCTAGCAAAGGAAAAAAGAGGGGCATTTCTTCCACAAGGAGCTGTGGTGGCTCAAGTGGTTAGAACACAGTGCTGCAGATCAGCAGTTTGGCTGATCGAATCCCACCAGGCTCCAGGTAGACTCAGCCTTCCATCCTTCCAAGGTCGGTAAAATGAGAACCCAGATTGTTGGGGGCAATATGCTGACATTGTAAAC
>JANHJO010002096.1:30130-43241 GCA_032468235.1 Pseudoxyrhopus heterurus | reverse complement strand
GCGCAAAGCATGGCACATGCGCAGTACAGCTATTCCAGGGGCTCTGGAGGCTGCGGCTGGCAGTAGGAGACAGCTGCGGAGCGTGGGCGGCGGGCAGGCGGGTGACACCTCAGCTTCAGGGGTGGAGGAGGAGGCGCCAGCAATGATGGGACGATAATCTTCTAGTATCTTAAAATTAGATTCAAAAGCTCTGTTTGTGTGTGTTTGTTTGTATGTATAGGCACAAATATCTTGGGACCTGGGTATCCGAAAGCTTCACCTTATACCAGAGGTGTCAAACTCAAGGCCTGGGGGCCAGATCCAGCCCATGGATGCTTAGATCTGGCCCATGGGGCCGCTCTGGAAACAGCGAAGGACTGACCCACAGTGCCTTTACCAGTGAAAAGGAAGGCCCTCACGAGCTCCATTTTCACTGGCAGAGGGTTGCAGAAGACTGCGCAGCTGAAAATGGAGCTCAGGAGCCCGTTTTCTCTGGCAGAGCGCTCGGGCCACCACAGGCACCCCCGACACGAGTGATGTCGATCTGGCCATGCCTACCCTGACCATAGTCCCCCGGCCCCTCCAAGGTCAAACACAACCCTGATGCAGCCCTCAATGAAATCGAGTTTGACACCCCACCTTATACTAAGCAGATAATGTCTATAAAAAGAATCCTTTAGACCTTCACAGAATGTTTTTCCCAGGAAGGCTGTCACTGTGGCCTTTTAAATTTTTACAACAAATTATATGTACATCATTTATTTCATACCACCAATATTATAGTATTATTAATCTTTTCATACATTAAATGTTATCTTGATCTGACTCTACCTCAAAATATCAACTAAATTAGTTGGCTAAAAAGTATAATGATTTTACTAAAGAAAATTTTGATGGTTGGTTATTTTCATAAGTGCTTTATTTTTTCTGTTGTTTATAATATGTTTTATTCGTACTTTTACCTTGATTTTTAGTTTAATATTTTTGTCATTTGTAATTTATACTAGAAGTAGAGATTTTGAAAGCAGGGAACACTTTAAAATGGGAGGAGACTTTTTTTTTTTAAAAAAAGTATTGTAACAGTTACAAATAAACCTCATATTTGCTTGTTATAAACATAATCTATATCTATAAAACAGAGTGTGGGTGTGTATGTTTGTGGGTATGTCCCGAATAGGCTCCTCACCCCTGCACCAATCATGCCCAAACTTTCCATACGTTCTTTACACTCCGGAGAGATTCCTTGTGGGGATCACGAACCACATTGGGGCTTCTTTCACCCCCAAAATTGGTGCCAAAGGGGACACCCCCACATCTCTGCAGCCATAAACCTCTACTGAGCATGTGCGGAGGCCTCTGGATCTGCCCAGGCAGCAACTGCCAATACAGACAATGCATGCAAATCGGAGGCTCTCCAGCCAATAGAGGCAAGGCATGCAAATCGGGCAAACAACACTGGAAATTGTAGGCTCCAGGAATCCCTGCTTCCACCATGTCGCAGCAAGGCATAAATACCCGGGTTATCAGCTAGTTATAAATAAATCTGAGAAGGAAAACCAAAGGTCAAATTTGACAGCACAGAATTTTTTAAACATTTGTATTATAATATATTTGTCTAAACTGAACTTTGTGCCAGAAATAGACAATCTATAATGAAAAATGAAGAATTTTCAAACTTTTTTTAATTGGAGTATTAATTTTTTATCAATGGGATACCATTGATCCAATGAAAGTTGTTTTCCATTGTTCTACAATAACAGATCTGGCAGCTAAATTGAATAGAAATTGTACCACTCATATTGTAAGCAACATAAAATAGGATAGATAATAATCTAATCCTAGGATTCATTTTATGCAAAGCTTGTCAGTTTTATCAAAACTTTGGCTAATTGGGCATTGTTATCTGAACGAAGAATACATAACTATTTATTTAAACCTTTGTCAATGCCATCTAAAAGTATTACAATTAATATAATGTAATTTCAGTGGAGTATAATGCTACTGATGAATTATCTTTACAGTAATAGGAATGTTTTTTAATCTGTTATTTTATTTGATGCCTGGAAAATGATCTGAACTTGAGTGTAAAAATTTAGACAAAATATGTCAATTTTGCTATGAATTTCTAACTTTTTTCACTAGAAAGTAATATTAAAGAGCCTTGGTGGTGCAGCGGTTAGAGAGAGCAGTATTTAGTAATTAGTACGTAGCTGCAAGCTGCCTGCAATTTAACAGTTCAAATCCCACTAGGCTCAAGGTTGACTCAGCCTTCCATCCTTCCGAGGTAGGTAAAATGAGGACCCAGATTGTTGGGGGAAATATACAATATATGCTTACTTCTGTAAACCACTTAGGGAGGGCTGTAAAGCCCTGATAAGTGGTATATAAATCTAAACATTAAATAACTCTAAACAATAGTTCAAAGCAGTTATTGCAACCTTTCTGAAAAAAACCATTTGGATAATTTGAGAAATGTTCCGAATCTGAAACAGACCCTTTTATCAAGTATTGGCTGATCTCAGAACAAAACATAGATGTATAAGAAGCTACATTATACTATGTCACTATACTATGTCAAGGCTCATGTTCCTGTGATCCATGGATGGACAAGCAATTCAACCCTTAAGGTTGAAGACAATGTTTGATGATGCAGTAGAAACCACCCATACTTATAAACATGTGCATGTATCTATGCATAAGCATACTTTCTCCCTGTGGTTATCTTTCTTTGATGTACAGAGAAAGTGATACTTGTTCACATTTATTTTATTTTTTGGATATTTTTAATTCCATTTTTATTACTTTATAAGTAATTCTAGACAGTGGAATTACATAATACTCCTTCCTTCCTTCTTTAAAAGTGTGCAGATGACTTTAATACTTAAGGCAGGACTAGAATTCACCATCTTCTGATTTCTAAGCCAGTATCTTAACCACTTACCTACTTTCTCCTGACTTAGAAATGATGCTATGGGGTTTAATGAATGACCCTCTTTCCACAAAATCTGGCAATCATAGAACTTTCCTCAAAACAAACCCAATTTTGCATAGGTTTTAATTAAGTCCACCAGTCAACTGTATTGTGGGAACACCAAAACTCCAGTCGACTGCTTCATTTAGCTTATGTAAACATAATTGTCCAAAAAGAGGGGGAAAATAGAGTTTCTTAAAAAGAAGGTCCCCCTATTAATGGAGTTTGCCAGTACAGAACATATCTTCCAAACTTTGGCTGCAGAAGCCAAATCATGCCTCTTGCTGTCTGTCAATGAGGAAAGGTCAAGTGATGTAATGAAGGATTGTTAATTCTCTCTTTATCCAAGTGCATTATGTGCTTACTCAGAAAATGAGTATGTTCTATTTCCAACATGGTAGTGTTAAACCTAGTTACATTTCTTGGATTATGTGTACACTTCAGACTTTCTACTCACTAAGTTTAATGGCTCCCTCAAAGCCCCAGCATTCTTTGAGGAACGAGTGAGTTGATTTTGTTCCATGGATAGCAGAAATATTGCAGGGGGGGGAAAGGGGTTTGTGAGAGTGGTAAGGAATTGGAATATTTAGAAATTTGATCTAGATCAAGAGTGATCGTTACTGTCATGAAACCCATGTGTACTAGTATAAACATGGTAAAATTGTTGTAAAGTTCATTGATAAATCAGGAGGGAGAAGACAAGTGAGAGTGAAGAGGAATAGATACCTACAGAGTGTTGAGCTAAAGAGTCTCTGGGGACAAATATAGCCCAAAGCCATACAGTGATCAGGTATGATTTATCCCAATATTGTCTGTCACAGCCTTTCTTGACTGCTTCTTCCTAACGTATCCCCAAAGATGAACAATGGGCTGCCAGATGAAGAATGTTGGCCTTCTGTGACTGTCCATAGTTGTCAAAATTTCAGGTAGATAACATTCATCCCAGCACAACTGTCAGTTTTCATCTTCCTCATCGCTGATGCTGACATTCTGTTTTCTCCAACTACCACTTAGCTGAAAGCAAGTTGTTGTTCATTTAAGTCTTCAGATCACTCTTTTTCTTGCCCCTGGATTCTTTTCACATCTATTTGTAATACTTTTATACAAGACCGCTTGTTCTTATTTTTTTTATATAAGGGCACAGTGAACTTATAAAGAGCAACATATTTCTTTTAGGGTCATTCTGCCATTTTTCTGAACAGTAAAAGTGCTAATATTCTCCGTCTCTTCAAGGACCGTTGAATCTCAAATTCTGTTTTCTAGGGCTCTTTGTACACAAGGCAATGATTTTCCTTTCTTTAATCTGCTTATATTCAGCATCCACCTCTCTCTCTCTCCCCCCCCTCCTCCCTACTCTTTTCATCCTGTTAGAAGCCGTTGATTATATCTTCGATGCTCCCATTCTCAAATTTTGGAGCCTGCACATGCTCCGAAACATCCAGTTAGTTTCTTTTTCTTCTCATCTACATAATAATACTTCAAAGCTCACTAATCATTTTCTGTATACAGAATCTATGTGGTAGATTCTATCATAATTTGTCCTTGAAACATTATGACAGAAATGTTTTTGAGAGGAGGCAGGTCAAAAGTAACAGAAAAAAAAATACCTTCTTGAACAAAGCCTGGAAATCAGGTGATTTAACACAGTGGACCTTTTCTAGAACTCTAAAAGCGGTTGTTTCACTTGGAAGTATTTTTAAACCCAGCCTGCAACACAATAATTTATCGCATTAAACTGTCCTTAAAACATCTTGCTTAGCCTACCAATCAAGCTAATAGCCATGTCACATGAGCACTGCAGCTGGAACAAATTTGAGAGCTCCGGCACCAGCTGCATTTTGAAAAACAAAACACCAAAAATTGTGTTCTGGGAGAATGGGTGCTTTACAGCCTAATTCATAGACAGAGTTAGTGGCAAAGCTCCCAAGGCATCCTTAACACAGAATGTTAGAACAGCATGAGTCCACAAGATGAAATAAAAGTAGTGAAAATGAGCCATTTCCATTCAAGAGCTGTTTGTTTTCAAAAGCAGAGAGCATGTCTCACATTTCCTTTGCAGTGGGCATATATGAAATGAAAACAACTCTTTCTTCTCTCCTACTCTATCAGGCCCATCAGGCAGATCTACTAAATCAGGGCTGTCAAACTCCCAGCCCATGGGCCAGATGTGTCACGTGCTGGCCACGCCCACACCCGGTTTAGCGAAGGGGGAAAAAGTCCCAATATGTCATGTGACTCCTCCATGATGACATGAGTTTGACACCCCTGTACTAAATCATAATTCTACAACAAATTTCTAAAGTCCTTTAAAGAAAAAACCTTCGTGCTTTATTTTAATTTTTAAAATGGTAGAGGGGATAAGAAATGGCCTTGAAGGACAAGAGGAAGAGTTACTACCAAGGAAATGGTCAGTTAAAAGGGGCTTGAGTTCAGGCAAAGGAAACAACTTGAGAAAACCTCTCAAACCACACTCTCCCTAGTTCACATGAAGATAAAGTAAAGGAGGAGGGAGCCAATTCGGACTTGTAAGATTGTATTATTGTAGCTGATATAATAAAAATAGTCCAGTCCTAAATGGTTTTGGTTTCTTAGTCTGGTTGGGCTTATAAATGGTTACAGTTGTACACAGAGACCAAAGAGCCTTGGTTCTTGTCCTGCTTGGTAATGAAATTAGGTGGAATTAGTCACTTACTCTTCTTTAATCTACCTATACAGATTTTTTGTACAACTGTGAAGACAGGAAACTACCGCATATGCTGCTAAGGATACAGATATAACAAAAATATCATTCAAAATATCGAGATGAGAAAAATATAGATATGAGAAGCAGCATATAAAAAAGAAAGGAATCTGTGGAGACAAAACTCAAGAACACACCAACAATTGGAGATGATCCAACTGCTGTTTAAGTAAAGTTAGTAACTTACATTGTGTCACTTTTGTCCTGGTATTAAGAGTGAAGAGTGCCAAGCAAGTCGTTATATAGGGTTACAGAGACTGAAGAGGTACATATGTATAATAGGTATGGAAAGGAATACACAACACATCCATATATTCAGAAAGAACACATTCTACAATCAAGTTACAATTAGATTTTGAGAAGCATAAATGCCAATAAGCCTGACTGTTACACTAACAATTTGACCCTGCATCCCATTTGAATGGAGTAAACACAGCCATTATCAATGTAGTTGAAAAAGTTGTGGTTCATAGAGACACGTTTGTGAATCAAAAGATACAACTCCAGAAGGATGTATGCCATGAGGGAATAAGTATGACATTTATAGGAAAAAGTTGATTTACCAGTTGAAGCTATTGTGGCCAAATAGCTTAACTTTATGTAAAACAGCAGGCAAAGGATATTCAGGGACCATTGATGGCCTCGGTAGGCGGCCTGCAAAACAATAGAAATTCCCTCTACATAAATTGTTTAGCTAGTGTCTTTGAGATAATATCATCTGAATTAGTTATAGAATTCTGAATGGAGTCAGACATAGCTTATACAATGACCCCAGACACATGTAAATTTTAAGTTGAGCCTTTTTTCCTCATACTTTTTAATGAAGTTTTCAAGTTCATTGGCAGCCTGTTGGAAAACTAAGGTACCTACATCTTTGCTCTCAATCTGTAGCATAGTTATTCTCTGTGCTAGAGATCTGTATGAAATCTCTCACCAACAGCTATGTTTTTTATTTATTGTCCTCAAATATGTTTGTCATTTCCACACTCTATTTGAAAATATAGATACCTTTTCATGTCCTCATCACAGTCAGCCCACTCCATGTGTCCTGAACAAAGACATCTGGACCTCAAAAACTTACCTTTCTCAGAGTTAGAATTGTAAACTCTTAGTCTACAAATAAAATAAAAAATTTAACATTCATTTCACAGTGGCATAAAAACTTTATCTGCTTTATGTTTAAGAGATTAGGTTGGCTGTCTAGGTTTTTCAAGAAAAGTTCATAACTGTCAAGTATCTTATTGTTCCCTAAATGAATTTCATGGGCTTTCTTGCATTCCCTCTCAGCAGGCAAATAGGGTTTTCAGGCAAATACATTCCATATTACAGACAGCAAGTGTAGTGACTTGTAGCATGGTAGCAACACCTGCAGTGACTATATTGACTGTTTATTCACTCATAGATTTACAAAAGGATAAAGAAGTATTAAAATATTTCTTTTCAATACCATCATTAGTGGGTTTTAGTTGAAAACCTGGACTTCAGAGCAACTAAATTTTCTTCCAGTAAATACAGCTCTGACCAAATGTCTGTATTTAAATATTCTTTAACTCCACACTCCTTTCCATCCCAACTACTCTTCTGTTCAGATAAGTGTTGCAATTTAAAACCAGTTTTGGTTTATAAATTAGCCAAATTGAAACACTTTCATGTTATCCATAAATCTCTCATGGAGATGGATATAAAAATGTATGCCATGGATGCAAAATGCCTTGATAACCGCAGCAAATATTGTGAAATATGCATAACTATATTTGAACTTCAGTACATGATCTGACATAAATTAAAAAAACCAGTAATGCTCTTGACCCTCCAAATTATATTTTTATATAACTATGTTCAGGGGTGGGTTTCAACTGGGGTACAACTGGTTCGATGAGCGCACGCTTCTCTGTGGCTCAAATTATTCATTTATACTCTGAATTGCAACGTGGAAAATCACAACTGCTCATCAAAGATGTGACTGTCAAGTTAGGTTTACCTCCTATTGACCCTCTTACCTAGTTATATCAATTCAAGTTATATTGCAACACTGTGAACGGCCCAACACTGCAAACATTTCTTTTTGAGCCTGCTAAAAAGTCACCTGGGCCTTTTCGTTCTCTCTGTGCTCTTCGTTCCCTCAGCAGAAGAACACAGTTCAACTGCTGCCCATCTTTGTCCTGAGTTCTCTGGCTTGCAATACAAATCAGTGGAACTGACAAGTGTCCAGCAGTGCCCAGCTGTCTCCATAGAAACCAGCAGGAGGTCTGGCCTTCTGCTACTTCAATGCTTCCATTTTGTTGCCAAGGCAAATGTCTGGTGTGGCACATATATTTTGCTTTTTTTCTTTAAATATAGAATAGATAAAACTTCAGCCAAGTGCATTTGCAGCTCCAAAGCAATTACATTTATTGAGTGGCTTTAAAATTCTTAAACCTCCTTTCAGCTGAGATCTTGAGAGTGGTTACAGAATAATCACCTATATTTTTCACAGCAGTTCTCGGTTATTATAAGTAGTCAAAACCTGGGGGGAAATGTCAAAATTGGGTTTTACAGGTCAAAAATTCCAATTGGAAACTGTTTTGTCACATAATAGCTTTCAACAGGACTCCACTGACTTTTGTACAAAAAGAAAAAAAGGCTAACTGTTCAAAATCTTTGGACGTATTTTCCTCTCTTTGTAATCTGCCATTTGCAAGCTAATCATACTAATGTCATCAAAGTCTTTCAAAGCTGGCTGAACTCCCCAATCAGATCAGCAGCTGTCATTTCTATTTGTTCAAATGTCAAGCATTAGTTTAGTAGCCCTATAGAGGGAGGCTGATTTTTCAAAGATGTTGGAACACCATGTTCTTCTTGTCCAGAAATTAGTTCCTCCATTTGCTGTCACTGATTTTTCTAAACCAGCCAGCTCCATTTAACTTTTGCTGTTTAGCTCTAACCCACTATGGCCATGCCCACCCAGCAACCGGGCAGAGAACTCCTTGCTAAAAAATTTGCAACCCACCCCTGAACAGGTGTAATAAAAAATACAGGAGTACCTATTTGGTGACTGATCAACCTGGACAGATATACCTAGATAAATATAATCTTATCCTTGAGAAAGCTCTACATAACAAGACAAAGCTCTACATGGACAAAGGTCAAAAACAAGTTGAGTCCCTGTCCCATAATCTGCCTTTTAACTAACCAGGAGCACCTCTTACTTTGATTAACAACCCATTAGTTTTCCTTCATCTAGCCTATTACTGATACCACACAGTTTTGGAATTTGAAAATTGATGAAAAATGCTCACTAACAAAAAATAAATCCTGATCATTTATAGCCATTTCCTTTACTCTTTGTTGCAAAATATACTCTACAGTTATTCTTATTTATTATTGACCTTGCTGCATCCTTATGTCTTACAGCAATTATTTTTGAAGAGACAAATTTCAGGTAAGAAAACAGTCTTAAGTCACTCATGTGTCACAGGGCTTGTCTGGAGGCAAGTGCTGAGGAAAAACTTGAGAATTTTTTTTACCATTCCACGTTGAATGCTGTATTGCTATAAAAACAATCCATTTAGCAACAGTGAACACTCAACACCTTAGGAGAAGATTGGGAGGGAAGAACATAATAACTGTCTTTCCGTGCTTGATGGGGTGTCACAGAGAAGGGGGGATTGACTTATTCTCAAGGGTATCAGAGAGCAGGACAAGAAGTAATGGATGGAAGCTTGTTAAAGAGAGATCCAACCTAGAAGGAGAAATTTTCTGACAATGAGAACAATTAATCAATGGAATAGTTTGACACTCCACCACCACTTGGAGTTGTGAGTGTTCCATCACTGGAAGTTTTCAAAAAATTGACCGGACACCCATTTGACTAGGATGGTATAAGGTCTCTTGCTTGACCAGGGGATTGGACTAGAAGACTCCGAGGTTCCTTCCAGCCTATGATTCTATGTTCTATGAAGAGGTTGTAGGGTAGAAAAATAAAGCAAAGCATAAAGGAAAGAACAATAAAATAGATATCAACATACATGCTCCATTTCTGTTAAAAACACAGTGAATGGGGCATAGATGTGCAAACATACTGGATTAGTCAGAACTGACTGCTCAGAGATTAAAGTAAAATACGCTTGGTATATTTCAACAGACAACATAGATTTTGGCTTAGCATTACAGACAGCTATTCTGGCTGGCTTCCATATACAAGTCCACTGGCAAATACAGGGAGCTTATCATATTAGAGAAAACAGAAAACAGACTTGTATGCAATGACACCAACCCCAGATTTTCCCTCAATTTACAGGCGAAATATAGAAGGCACATTTTGTACAGAATTTTGAAAGAGAAAAGGAACCACATAAAAAATTATTTATGTAACTACTTTGGTTACATAAAGGTGTCAAGTCATCCAGAGGATCCACAAAGCAAGGAATTGTTCTGGATTACCCAGCATAAAAGACTTGGAGATATTTCTATAAAAGGTGCTGGGTGTGACCTCCAATGATTGCGGTCAAAGTGGCAAGACTGGTTGGAACCAGTGATTAGGCAGATTGAACGTGGGATCACAACTTTTAACCAGTATGCCTCAGATAATATTATATTGGATCATTTTCAGTAAGGTTTCAGACCCTGGATATGGGATTCAAACAGCGCTGATCATATTTTTGGATAACCTCTGATGTGAGCAGGATGGAGCTAGTGCATTGTTCCTTGTTCTTCTTGATCTCTCTCAGTGATGATATCTACCATTGGCTCTTTCTGGATCAGCTGCTGGAGGTTGGAGGTGCATGGCAATGAATCGTGCTGGTTTTTCTTCTTCTTTCAGGTTCAGTTCCAATCCATATAGATATGCTCAGCAACTGCATTGGTTGCTAATATGCTTCTAGTTTTAGTTCAAACACTGGTAATGACATATAAACCTTATATGGCATGGGACCAGGTTACTTGAGGGATTGCCTCTCTCCTGCTACATCTACCTGTCTCATCAGGTCTGGCAGAGACATGTTACAAGTCTGCTCTATTAAGGAGTGTCATCCTTTGAAGTCCAAGAAAAGCTTCTTTTCTGTCATGATGCCTGCCCTTTATATATCACCACTCTGGAGATTAGATTGGGCCAACTTTACTGGCCTTGTGGAAAATTCTGAATAGATTGTAACTCTGCCACTGATTGTTTTATGGTTTTTAATTTGATTTTAAATATGGTTTTACTTAATTAACTTTTACTTAGTTATCAGATTTATACACTGGTCATCTGATTATTGACGTTTGCAGATAAAAAAAACTATAAAATCCATTCAAAAGAAAGTTAAAAAGTCAGAATTAAAAAGATGAAGGGAACACCCTTAAGCCACCAACCATTCCGGGGGTGCGGGATGGGATACCTGATTCCAATTGACAGACCCAGGTCTTAATACTCTTCTGCAATGCCATGTTTTTAAACTGTTGTGAGCCTGAAGAGACACATCTATGAAATGGGCAGTTATATAAATTAAATACAGAAATAAAATACTTTAAAGTGTAGATAAATTTGCAAAGTTTCTTATCTTACACATTTTTTTGTGTATGCTATCAAGGAAAAAGCCATGCAGTTATCCAACATTTCTAATTGTTTAGAGCAGGGCTTTTTGTGAAGAAGTCTTAATATCTTGAATTCTACAAGGATTTAATAGATAGTTTCATATTTATGATTCGGAAAGAAGATTTAAAAAGGAAGAAGCAAATTTTTTTACTCACTAAACAATGACATCATTGAATGCTTTAGGATATATGTTGTTTGGCAAAGGGTTTTGTTTTATTTTTTAAATTAGGACATCTTTCTTTGTCAGATGAAAACAGCATCAAGAAATTTTGGCTCCAAGAAGCTTAATGTTTCTTTTGCCAATCTTCATTTTTCTAAACAGGCCTGTTCAGTCCAGTTGCTAGGAAACATATTTGCTTCACATGATCTCTGTTCTTCACAGATTCAAGGGCAAAATTTTGCTGACAAGAATAGAGCATTTTTCCTTAGTACCCTGAGTCTTTCAGAACACATTAAACCTTACACTTTCTTGCTTAACCAAGGCATGTTTCTGGGCTGGGCTCTGAGAAAGACCATTTTGAAAAAGAAGTCATCGAATAAGACAGCATTGATCTGAATATTTAAAGGGCAAATGTGCTTCTGTGCTTTCCATTGCTCAATTGAGATAAAGAGTTATATATGACAGCAAGGGAATTTATTTTCTTCTCAGCTCCTGCTATTAGAAATCCATATTTGTCAATTTAAAAAGTAGCGCTATTACTCCAAAAAACCTTTTCTCTCCCTGCCATATTAAGAAAGGGTATATGCCAGGAATACCTCAACAGTTATTGTTCCTAGTAAATTAAAAACCATTGGGCCTTTTTCAGTCTTTTTCTCCTTCAAAGAAGATGGTGTTTGAAAGGTGGCTGTGCCAGTTCTCCTACACAGAATCACATGAACGAAAAAGGCAAATAAATGTATAGTAACATCTGATTTGACCCTTTAGCCCCAATTTGATCTCTGTCAAATAGGGCCTGCAACACTAAGTGTTTCTTATACCCTAGGAGAGCACTGCTTGGAGACCCTACCAACATTTTATTGTTTGTCACACTTCAGATTATGGCAGGGAGGGCTGAGGGGAAAGACCATTTTATTTCTTCATTTCTACCATGTGACATAGTACAGATCTGATGTTAAAATCTGATTCTAAGAATAAAGAGGAGCTGTCTGATACCTTGATTCTTCCCCCTTCTGCTGAATTCATTCAACCATTGTTTCACCATGCCTTTTAATTTGAACAGCTGGTCATTTCTCTTTTTTTTCAGTAAGAAACAAATGTAGTGAAATAGTGTTAAGGATGAACACTATCTTGTTAATTGGTTTACTCAAATTTGTATGCCTCTTATTCCCAAGATCCTTTTGGTCAAGTGAAGGGAATGGTGGTTGACTCAGGGGAACCACTGAGTGTTGTAAAGATGAAGTGACATGCGTGAGGTAAAAATGCTTCTCAGTTTGAGAAGAAAGTCAAGTTTCTATACTTTGTCAGTTAGTCATTTAGTGGAACACAGCCTCCTTACTGATAAAATTAAGACAATTAAATCAATCTTTTTTCCTACTCATTTTCAAGGGATCTAGCTAGCATTTCCATGTATAATATTGTTGAATTTTTGTATTCCATGTATTTAATTTTTTGTACTGCTTCCATTTTGTTCCCTCACCCACAAAAGTATGCATTAAGAAGGGCAAAACAGAGCAGAACATTGTTCAAAGCTAGTGATAGTGCTAGAAACTGCCAGTTAAAAGCCTTGTTAAGAGAAAAAAAATCTAGCATGTGCCAGATTTTATATTTCTGTGTGTTATACTGAATTTCTAAACTGTAAGAGTTTCAAACTCTTGACAGTCAAGAGTTTCTGATTGGTCAGGTGAAGGAAGGAAGGGAGGGAGGGAG
>JANHJO010002095.1:158406-172251 GCA_032468235.1 Pseudoxyrhopus heterurus | reverse complement strand
ATTTACCTATATATACTTTCTTTGCTCATGTTTATGTTTACACTTTATCTGTATATGTTTGACAAACAAATAAAAAAGTCAAGCAAAAAACACCCTTTAGCAAGTGCTCCATTGCCAAAGTAACAAAGCAACAGCATCCACAAGAGCAGCTGTGTAAAACATTACTCAGATGAGTATAAATGCATTGCAACACTCCCAAAACATCAGACCAACACCAGTTATGAAAAAGATAACACCACTGTGGCCTCAAAAACATTTCAGAAACAATTATACCCACACATCATCACCATAGCAACAATCAACTAAAGCCCTCCAACACATCTTAAGTAAACCAAAAGTCCCAGTAGCCCAAGAAGAAGAAAAATAGGAGTCATCTGCAATATGCAGTACAATGTAAAGTCATTGTAACAGCCACTATGTAGGACAGACAGCAAGAAGACTAGCAGACTGCATCCATGAACATCACGTAGCAGTCAGAAGACATGATGAAAAATCTTTAATCTCATAACACATGGACAGACTCAAACATAGTTTCAGCTGGAAAACTGTAAGCATCTTAGACCAAGCCAAATTAAAAGATGCTAGGTGATTTCTGGAAGCTTGGCATTCAGATAAATCAGCCATTAATAGACATATAAAATTAAACCACATTTTCACAGCATTCAAGAGACAATAAAAATGCTAAGAAAGGGGGGGGGTAAGACCAGAATACATCCTCTCCAGAAGCCAACACCCAAGTAAGCAGGGATTATTTATTTATTTTATTTTATTTTGTTGGAATTTCTATGCCGCCCCACTCCCAGAGGATTAATACCAGGCAAACAATCAAACAGAAAACAATCAAGGAAATTACCCAGGACAAAACCACATGCCAAAACTGGAAGTGAACCTACAGGGAACAGACTCCCTCACACTTACTTGTACCGTACTGATGATGTCACTTAGTTGGGTATTGAAATGTCTGCAAGCAAACAACCAAGCTCAGAGAGCACCACAGTACACACTTTGCTTAAGTAGATAATAGTCAAGCATTAGCATTTTCTGTTTCAAGTTAAAGAGGAATGATTTGAAATCCCTACAGCAGCTGAGTTTATATCCAGAGCTTGCCCCTCAATCTAGTCTAAACAGCTGGGCTGCATTTTTAAAGATCTTCTCCTTTTTAATAAGATATTAAATCTGAAGTTGGTACCAGAAACATCAGACTTTAGAATGGATTGCCACTTGGGTTTCCAAAAAAAACTGCTGTATGTTAAAGTCAATGTAACTCATAACCTAGAATAAACAATTCAAAGCAATTATAATGTCCTATTCCTCACCCACTAATATGAATAAAACTCATTCATTCATTGACTTCCATCATTACAATATCAGCCTTTCGAACAAAAATCCATAAACCCTGACAGTGTATGATTTAGCCTGGTTATAGTTAGCAGAAGACAAGCTCAGCTAGAAAAGAATTTTAATTGCACATAAAAATGAAGTCATATAACACAGGTGATTACCTATTATCAATGACAAGTTGCAAATGACTCAAATGATATAAATTGTGGTTTAAACTCACAGCTTCTTTCATCTGCTTTTCCTATGAATTAATAGATGTTGGAATATCACGATAGCCTTGAAGATCAATAGTTGTTACATGTTTATATCTTCTGCCTGACAGCTGCTGTCTTTCACCTTAATCTTCATATAAAGCTTTCAGCCAACAGCTACTAATAAACTATTGCTATTGTCTGTATACAGAAGCAATTACACTTATTATTTGAAAGCAACATCGTTTTATTCACATTTTAAGGTAACATTATCCAAGTAGATTTCTTGAAATAACTATGTGAATTGGCTTCCAGAGGAAGATGACCAAGTGAAGACAGTTCTTCAGACAAGTGGACCTGATGATTTTCAGCCTTTTAATTCTCTGAATTAAAAAGGACAGGAGACAGCCCAAGTTGGTTTTCCTTATTGTTTGTTCCTCTTCCTGTCACAAGATGATGATCTCAGGTGAGGAAGGGAAGGAAGGGGAGGAACTAGGGTGATGTGGGAAGTCACCATTTTGCTCCAGCTGTATATTGGAACATTTAATGTACCTAAAGTTCATGCATTTCCCTTGCTAACTATTTTAGGAAATTGCCTATTATTGCATTCTAGAAATAGAGTGGGTTGGAGGGAATATTTAAATTAATCTTTTTTGCTTGTGCCTATCAAAATTTTAAAAGGATTCTGTATAGATTTGATCAGATGTTTTCTTTCGCCTTCTCATTAAGCTTGGTCTATGCTAGCAATTGTGTTGTTCTATTGCAATGTACAGTACAGTAAATAGGAATGGATACCTGTCTTCTTCTAAAGAAGAATTAATTTTGAATTGCTTCATTGACAGGCAGTGAAATTTGATATATAAGCATAATATAAATTTAAAATTGATAATGATTAATATTTTCTAATGTGTTACCTCTATATGTTTTTAGCCAATCAGGCTTGGAATTTTGAAGTTTTCATTGGAAGAGGTTAAGGCTCAGTGTATTCTAAAACACAAAATTACTGAAATACCCCTAATTATAATTGCTATTCACATGCTTAGCATAAATCTATGAGTCACAGAACCATATTTTCTAAATTTATTTCATTTGGTTTTTTGCCTATACCCTTTTAATCTAACATACTTTTGTGACAGAGAAAACAGGTATATAGTTCTAAAGAAATTTTTGACGACAAGCAACAGCAAGAAATTATATTATAAAATCAGCCTTTGCAATATTTGTGGAAGGGTAAAGCCTTATTGGTCCAAAATTAGGAATTTATGGGAAGTTTATTTGATTTTCTTTCATAAATCCTCATCAAAAGTTGGATTTTCCCCCATAAATGGGATGGGAAAATGAGATAGATTTATTTTTTAAAAAAATTAAATGCCAAAAGTTTCTGACCTGAAAAAAAAAAAAAGACTGATTCTTATACTAAGAGATAGCACAAATCTATCCGTACCTTGTCAGCCTGCAAAGTAAGAATAAAAGGCACAAAAGTGAACTGACACTTGAATACATCTGGGAAAAGACGAACAATCTGCTATATTGGCATGATTTAAAAGACAAAAAGATGGACAGTTCACTTGTTCTTTACTCGGGGGAAAAATAGAAATGATTAAGCGACTGTCTGTATTTCTCAGTCAGGAGAATGTGCTGTATAGCTTTACTAAACTATACTACACAAAGTGAAATCTTTTGTGGATTTACTACTTTTTCTCATGTCTTTATAATCTCCCTCATGTGACCTGTTATATGATGGGGGAGAGACATACTGACTAGAATGTTATGATAGAAGTTTAGGTAAATAACATTTCAGTAACTTTACAAAACTTCATAACCAGAAAAATCTGGCTGCATAAGTTTTGAACCAGGCTGCAAGCATTCTAAACACTATGAGGTTTTGTTTTAAGGAATTCCACCTATTTCTTTGTTCAATTCTACTTGTCTTAGTTTTCCAGTGTGTTTACATTGGCCAAAATGACTTATGATTAAATACCAAATCCCCACCGATAATTATGCAAAGATATTAATGTCTTCCCAGAATGACTTATTAGAGAACTGAAGAGCAAATCAGATGCAATTTTAACCCCATTGAGACATTTCCATGTGTATTAGTGT
Organism: Pseudoxyrhopus heterurus; assembly: GCA_032468235.1. Lineage (NCBI taxonomy): Eukaryota > Metazoa > Chordata > Lepidosauria > Squamata > Pseudoxyrhopus > Pseudoxyrhopus heterurus. The sequence continues at coordinate 168,616 of JANHJO010002095.1, read as the reverse complement.
TTCTCAATCTTGGCAGCTTAAAGGTGTGTTGAATTCAATTCTCAGAATTCCCCAGCCACCCAAGTCCACACATCTTAGAGTGCCAAGGTTGAGAGCTTTGTCATCACTTTCCATTCTAAAGGGCAAAAGACAAAGCATAACCTGCGTTTCTGTTGTCAGTTGAACAGAAATCTTCAATAAAACCATGGGAATTAGCCAGCAAAACTCATCAAGAGGGATTAACTGCTTTGGATGAAACCTAGATCATGAATCAACCACGGACACTTTATAAAATGTGGCCTACACTGAAAGGGAAGAGGGATTTCCCCCAAGTGGTTGAAGTGTACTAAACTGTTACTAAAAGTTCACATCCATTTTGGAGTTTTAGAAAAAACGGTAGGGGATCTAAGACCATGATTTCTATTTTTTTGGTAAGACCTTTGGTGTGACAATAAATGGGTAGGACTTTGTGAACACACTGAGGCTTCTTTTAGGCTTTATAACTATGATATCCCAACTTGAGTCCTCAATATGGCATTTTCATTGGTTTCTCAACTCAAAATGGTATGAAATAATAGAGGAGCAGATATCTAACAATAAAATGGGCATATTCTTTCCTTCCAGATTCAACCTAAAAAGATACATGCAAAACAAAGAGAATAGTTCTGTGAAGAACTGAAATCACTTCTAATGAGAGGTTGACTTAACTAGGGCTCTTCCCTGACATGATAATATTGGGAGGCAGATTGAAAAAATTATCAGGACTGAGCAATTTTATTCATACTTTACCAATTTTTCTCTTCTTGGAGACAATGATGATAAGTTTTGCTGAGTTGACATTTATGTTTCTTAAAAATGAAAAAACTTTTCTCTAATTTTTTGAAATCCTTGCTGTTATTGTTTCTTTGTTCCATTATGTCCGTGGTGTCGAACCTATGCCACGCGTGTCCGATGTGGCACGGTAAGCCCTCTCTGCGGGCACGCGAGCTGTCATCCCACTGCACATGTGCACATGCTTCCCACTGTTTTTGTCATGAAATGGGCCCTCCCACCAGCCTGCGCTATACTCACCTTTGTGTCCTCTTCCGAAGCACAGCTGATTTGCGCGGCAGCATGGATTAGCTGTTTTTCGGCTCTGGGGGATCGCATGCGCATACACAGGGGGTGGGGGGATTGCACATGCACTGTGTGGGCACACATGCGTGTGCATGCACATGCACACATGCGCTTTCAGCACCTGATGCCGAAAAGGTTCGACACCACTGCATTATGTCAAAATAATAATAATATTTAGGCAAGGCTTTTTTCTTCAGTCTGTTTCTCTCCACATTTATACCTCTGATTATCTATCACTGAGTTCAAGTCTAGTGTCAGTTATGTCAAATTAGTTCTTTGTGCTGGTAAAAATGTTTTGCAATACACACACAATGTTATATCATACACAATCCATAGTTAATTGTAGCAAAAACTGTAAAGGAACAAAAATATCATGGTGGCGAAATATTAAAGTGTAGTTACACCACACCAAAATTAAAGACAAGATTGCTACTGATGCTTTTGTTATCCATTCCTATAAAAAAAGGCATACTAGCCTGCCAATCTATACAATAAGCTATGAGGAAGCATTGAAGAGATATTACGTGGCTTAGCTGGATTTACAGCTCTGAGCCTAGCAATTATAAGGATTCATCTTCTAAGAGGTAAAAGTGATAGATTAAATAGTATACCACAGCAGATGCCAGAATTGCACAAAATCACTGACACCCAGCATTCAGACGCAGTGTCTGAGCAGGCAAGAAAGGGAGGGAAACATACAGTAAGGATTTCTATAGCATTATCTGATGTATATTCCTATGGTTTATCATTACCAAAATTACAAGAGACATGCCATATGAAAGATGAAGGATCCAGAACAGTTGGTAATATTGGTATAATCCCAAAAAGGTACTTGTAATCTGGTTTTAAGAGATAAATGGAAACATGTAGCCTGGCACATAGAAATGAAGATTTATATCACCACCCAACATAAGTAACACATTCATTTTATGCACTTCAATAACTGGGAGGCAAATTCTGCAACAGAAATCACTACCCTTAATGTATGCAAACTGAAACAGCAATCTACCAAGAGACGCATTACCCTCACTTGTGCTTAAACCATCTATAGTATACATTTCTTATCTCATTTCTTTCATTCAACTGATTCCTGAATGAATCGACTGCTTCTGGGAGGAAAAAAAAATCAGTTGTTATAAAGAAAAGATGTTTAAGAAAGGTACGGGAAAATGCTACCAATAACTAAATATAATACTTGCCTTTATATGTCTATATCAGACCCCCCTGCTTTTTAAAACTGTGTTGCTTTTCCTGATAGAGAAGATACTCCAATAATTACTTCTGGTTTTCCTTTTCTGATTTGTTTTTCATATAGCAACCTGAATCAAGTATTTTACTGTATTTTAATTCCAGCTATGATATAAATGAGTACAGCTAAATATTTATTTTCAACTCACTTCCAAATAATTTCTAACATGAAGTGTGCTTTATTTGGTTGTTCTTCTTTTTATTGGTGGTGGTTTCTTTCTTTTTTAACATTCAGCAAAGTGATGGAATATTTTTAGAGATCTAGCATGCTTTTTTTTAACACTACAGCTTTCAGTGGCTTGTTTATCATGAGTAAATCAGCTGGAAATGAAGCTACCTTAAGAAATCCCTTTCTGGATTTCAATTCCTTCTTCCACCTTGGCCACAGTGATGGTCAGGCTTTCTACCCTGGTTGGAGTGAACATGGCCTCTGATTGGTGGATTTCCCTGCTTTTTTTCTCTCATCCATAAACCAATTCCTTTTTATCCAGAAAAAAGATTCAGCTAATCTTCATGGAAATTACTTCTATGTAGACATGCATAGGGTGTTACACACACACACGTTCTAGCATGTCCACATGCAATTCATTGCCCAACTTATTTTATGTTCTAGTTTCACTATTCATCACTGCCTTTGAGAAAGTTCTAAATTTCATAAAGGATTTATGTATACAAATGGAAAAGTACTGATGGCCCATGTGACTCCTTCTTGTGGGCTTCCAAATTCTTTTAAATGTGATTTCCAAATGATGATCATGCCAATTCCTACCAGCTAGAAATCAGAAAACCAGGAAAACCAAAGCTCTAAACAGGCAATAGGCCTATCAGAGTTTGAACAACCACCACAAAAAACACCCTTCCCCAAAAAACAAAGCAATGTAGCCCTGCCCAGGGATCATATGCTTCACTTACTTTGGGCTTCTTAAAAGAGTTATCTTTGTCCACCAGAGGTTTGACTTGTTTTAATGCATATATTTATACAAGTCATTATTTACTTGAAAGCCTACAACCCAAATATTCAAATGCTAGCCTTTTTAGCCAATCTAGCTTTTGAAATGAAAACAGAGTTGGAAAGGAACATTTACACCATCAGGTGCAGCCCTCTGCTCAGTGCTAGAATCCAAATTAAAGCTCCCAGACAGAAGTTTCCACTAGAACATGTCCAGGGGAGCCCACCACCATGTTTGGTGATTGGTTCTACTGTTGTATTGCTCTTACTCAGAGCTGAAGAAGCTTCTTGGATGAGAAGCAAAATGTCTTCAAAGAAAAAACAGAAAGTCCAGTTGCCTCTTGAAAAAAGCATCTTTGGGATAACCATGACCTGAATGACTGAGAATCTCCATAGGCATATTCTTCAATATTTCATGATTTTCCCAGTATTACTTTTCTACCCGCTACTATTTATCACAATTGTGCCAATGGATATGCTTGTATGACACCCTTTCACACTTAACTGAACAGACGTGTGGTAAGTATGTCAAGCCCAGTCAGTCAAGTTTAATTGTAAGACCCAGTATCTTTGGAGGTTAAATTTATCTTCCTTTGAACATGCTCCAAACTGATTAAAATAATGTATATGTAATCAATAGATCTCAAATTGTGCACTCTTACAAAAGAACTAGTATCTGTGTGATTTGGCAAGCAACGTATTTTAACTGTGATTTATTGAAGGATTGAAAGAAAAAAATGATTGCCTTGCATTTGTAATTTACATTAAAATAATTCCAAATTAACGAGTATTATGATTATGTCAGATTACAAGAACTTGGAATACAAATGAATATCAAATTATGTTTCCTACAAACAACTTTCAAATAACAAGCCACAATAGAACAAGTTCCAAATATACACCCTCTCTAAAAGAATTACTCCCAACATACCCAAATATTAATCTTTATTAAGCTTTAGTGTAGTTTTTTTAAATCTTACTCTGTGGAGTTTTAATATTGTAACTATTTTTCTATTTGTTTTACAACCTGTAAACTGCCCAGAATTGTGTTACAGGGGAGATAGGCAGTATAAAAATTTACTATCTAAATAAATAAGTTTGTCCAATACCCATAAAATTGAACCCCATGTTGTATATTAAGAATAGGGACTACTAACTTAATAATTTTCAGATATACAAAATGATTGTGAATTTACGAATCTCTTTTTTATCAATAATGTTAATCATTTAAGAGTTTTGGATGCTTCTAATGTTCAAACCGACATTCTAAATTCAAAATATGATTTAATTTAATATATTACTGCTGACTGGTTTTCAGCAATCCAAATTTATTTTACAAAACAAAGAAAAATTTAAAGGACTGATAACAATGAATGATGCAAAGTATAATACAATTTCTTGTCTATCAGCTCCAGAATAAAAATTTATCAGTATCTTTCCAGTTGGGAATATTATACAGTGTCAATTAAGACCTCAATTAAATTTTCTGTTCAATATCCTCACAGACTTTAGTGGAGGAATAACTGATTTACAGTTTAACTAAAACAGGGAACAAATCCCTGCTAAACTATAAAATATGGAGAATAATAACCTAATTGTGCCCATCATGGTCTCTGAGATAAATCACTTAAATTTCCTGAAATAAAAAGGTCAGCTTGAAATTGAGAAAGAAAAATTCCATCTCTGCCCATATTTATATGGAGGTCATAAAGTCTAAAGTCATAATCTAGATTATTAAAAAAAAAAACCTTATAGAGCTGATGTCCCATATGTAAGTGGTTATGTGAGTTTGTGTGTTGGAGTGACATTCATTTTGTTTATTTATTTTTTCCAAAAACTCACTGGATTTTAAACTGTCAAAATGCTAATCATTGATAAGCAATAAATGTCAATTATATCAGTGAAGAAAATACCTATAGGAATATATTTTTTTGGAATATAAATTGAAATGCTCTGTAAAGCCCATATTTTACAGTTATTCATTGAAACAGGTTGTTGTTGTTGTATTGCTGTGTATTGGCTTTTAGAATCTTTTATTGTGGTAACCCTCTGGGAGTTCCTTTAGATCAGGGCTGTCAAAGTTGTGGCCTACGGGCTGGATGCGTCACACGCTGGCCATGCCCATGCCCGGTTTAGCGAAGGGAGAAAAAAGTCACGATACATTACGTGACACCACTGTGATGACGCAAGCTTGACCCCCCCTGTTTTAGATTGTCATGGTATTAAAATAAATAAAGTAATACACTGTTATTTATTGATTGATCTTATTAGAAATGCAGCAAATACAACATTGTTTTAAAGGATTACATATTTTCTCTTACTTCATGGAAACAATTGGTAAACAGAAATACCTTGTTTGAAATTCCCATTCTGGGGAAGTCAAATGATACTCAGATTATATGTGACGTAACGATGGCAGAAATGCTAGCAGATGAGCCTTGAAACGAAAATGTTGAATTATTAAGGAAATGACAAGGGTGAAATCAGATGGTGCAATGAAGGTTAAGAACCTTAAAAGCCCAATAGTGCTACATTTTAATGAAGGCCAAAGTGACGCTGCAATGGACCATTTCTTTTACCAGTCTCCATTAACCTTTTGGATGCTATGCTCTCAAGTCTTTAACTTGTTAAGACAAAGTGCCTCTTAATGACAAAGGCAGCTGTTCTGTTTAAGTGTATCTTGCAAACTAGAATAAAACTATGGAGCAAAAATCAATGGGAACTAAATATGATACGCTCTAGCCATGATGAGGAAGCCACTAAATTAAGAAAAGGGCAGCTGAACATTGACATCTCTGGATCATTGGTGGCATAGAATCCATTCTAACCTGACACTCAAGACAAAAAGAATTATGAAGGAGCAATTCCTCTAATCGTTAAATGCACCCGCCTGCTTTTGTTCTTTTCTTGGAAGTTTAGTTTAAATGCTTAGAATTTGGCCACGTATCATAATGTTTCATTCCTATTTTATTGGGTTTTTTTTTCATTTGCAGGACAGACTTTCCAAAATGCTTGATATTTCTTATTGTATTGTATATGTGAGCGGTGTAGTGGCCTACTGAAGAAGATGCTTGCCTCCCACTCAGAAGGTTGACAGTTGAATCCTAGATAAGGACAGATGTTTCTCTCCTAGGGCACAAAGAAAAAAAATATCTGCTGTGAACCTCACATGGCATCAAGAAGGGTATCCATCCAGTAAATTTTCAGTTCCTACTCTATCCCAAATTAAAGATAACAGGGTCATAAAAAGACAGTTATTGCACCATGTATATTATATTGCATTGTATATATGTATGCAAGTATGTATCTATGTATGTATCTATGTATGTTTGTCATGGAATATTAAAGGATTGAGATATATAACTAACAGGAGAATGATTTTTTTTTAATCAAATTGTTGAAGAGCTATTCTTTCAAAAAAAAAAAAAACCACCCACATTCCTTCTTAGGAAAAAAATATATTTCAGCCAGAAAGATGTGGGTTGATCACATCTATTTAAGTAGAAATTTAAATCTGCCAGGGATAGAAATTTATTTAAGAAATCTTCCAAATGTATACTTTTGCAAGACATTTTGGACACCAATTTTGGATGTTAATTAAGGGAATTTTGCATTAATGGAGGTTTTGCAAATGTTTTAGTTCTCAATGAAACAAATATTTGTGCTTGGAAATTTTAACTTAACTGGACATGAACTGGAATAACATTTCAAGAAAAAAACAAAACAAAAATCTAGTCACCAAAGATGGAATATCTTGGGGGAAGAAGTTACATATAAACAAGGAAGAATATGTATTTAACAAATACCTGTGACAGATGTTGAAAGTTGGGCTATTTTTTAAAATATTTCAATTGATGTGTATACACACACATACACATTAATAATACATTTATACACACACATTTATAGATATATACACATATATAATGTGTATATATACACATCTATTCCTCAATTTACAACCATTTGTTTAGTGACTACTTAAAGTTACAACAGTACTAAAAAGAGAATGTATTATTTTTATGTAACCTACTTCATATTCTTCCCCAGGTGAGGGATCATTGAAAGCACTTTTCCTTTTTCAACTTATGAATGAGAAAAGAGGAATGCTGTTGGAACAAGACAATTTATGGGGACATAGATGCAGAAGGGGAACAATTTAAGAATACATTAGCATTTTAAATGATCAATTATATAGATACATTTATTCAAGGAGAAGTAAATAGGTAAAATATAATGCTGAACATTCTTTCAGCATCCTGAGCCTCCCCAAATATTCCTACTTATTGTACTTTTGACTTCAAACCACTTTTAAAAATGGAGAAAAAAATAGCCTCATGTAGAATACAGGGAGAAAAAAAAGTGGATTAAGAATAGAGGAAAAGGTAGTTCCAATTGGGATAAAAAAAACACCTCCTACAACATGCAGTCACTTTTTTTAATTAAGCAAACAACAAGGCCCATCAAGTATTGATCATAGCAAGTGCGATGCTACTTTGATTCAGATGGAAAAAAAATAGATCAGTGACATTTATGAGAGTAGGAGGAATGCCTTCTTTTTATATTCTATCTATATATTAGGAATTTTGGATGAAAGCCATTGATTAGAATGATTAATAGAAGCACTACTCTAAAATTAAACCTACATAATTAACAAGTTGAGTAATTGCACAGCTACATATGTTGATTCTACCCCCAGAACTGTATATCCTGCCAGCCCACATCTACATGCTTGTCTACAAATAACAAACCAGCCCAAAGCACATAGATGATTTCCATTAGTTGGAACTCTGTAAACTTTGAATTAGAGATATCAGACCAACATATGGACAACAAAGAAGTTGACTAACAGCAGATGTGAAGAATGACCATGACTCAAATTGTATGTTAGATTAACTAAAAAAAACCTAAACTAATATAATAAAGTAAATTTTACATTCAAGTTACTAAAACTGAAATAACAATAACCGGCCTATGTAAAGATAATTCTGTGCAAGTGGTTTTAAAAGTTGAACCCATTTTTACCTATGTATAGTCTGACATTAACTATAGATACATGAAAATGGGTTCACTTTTAAGTGCAAGTGTAATTTATAATTCCAAAGTTAATACATTAACTGGAGTATAGTTATACAAAAATGTGATGTTCACAATTTTGTAAATTTGTAAAGCCAAATTTTTGGTGCTAGATTTCTGGTTAGGTAAATGTGCTTCATGCCAACATTGTTTTGCTTCCAGTGTCAAAAGTTCCATATTTTCTATGCTCCCATCTCTTTAAAAAAAAAACCATATGATGGCTGTGGTGGTTATGATTTGCCTGATCAGTTTAATTTGCAAACACAGGGGTTTGTGTGTTCATCTGTATTTGTAAAGTCTTTACGAAAGATAAAGCTGCCTGCAGTTTTCACTTCATTTATGCTTTATTTGAGCCCACAAAGGAATAAGGTTGGAGGGTGAGGGCTAAGTTCACCATTTTGGGGCTGCTGTGGTTCAAAAACTTCATTTTTCTGTGTTCAATGAAATTATTTTAAAACTGTAGAGAAATACAACCTTTTAGAAAAGGGATTTATGCAGGCTGTGGCTGCATTTTAGGAGCATCTTTTTCCTGTCTTCAAGGTGCCAGTTTTAAAACTTCATGAAAATTAAAAGCATCATTAGGATAGCATTTATTTCACACTGCATAAAACAGGGTTTGCTTCCCAAATGCCATGCAACCAAGGGTTCTGTTAATTATTCATTTTAATTAGTTTTGGTATGGATACCTATGGGATTAGGAGGTTTGGAGGTAAGCTAATCACACAATCTAGGGTTGAAAGTCTCCCTTTTCTTGATGGGATTAAGTTCACAATGTCATGTCCAAGGTGTCATGACCCTGTGACTCTAGCATCATGTGGAGAGGAAGTAAGCATCTCATATCCAATTGGGATATGCATCACATGACATTTGTTTACTTCGATGATTTCACCAATTAAACAACCAATAAGCTATTGTTAAAGTTAGTATATACTATTATTCCTCTGGCTTTCTTTAAGACGCAAAAGAAATTTCCTCCCCTTTTTTATTGTACTGTAAAAAAAAAATGGTACCACAATATGTTTTGCTGTAGGATAGCTAAGTAATCTTAAAAATAAATAAATTAATCAAATGGACAAATTGTCTAGGTTCATAAGTATGTATTTTTTTTGTTTACAAAATACAGTGACTATTAGGAGAGAAGCTGCCTTCATTTATTTATTTTGATGAAAGGAAATAAACCACTAAACGTTAATTAGATGAGGAAAGGTAGAAATGAAAACTTATGGTGGCTATTTTAATTTTTTTTTTTTTACTTAAAACAGATTCACAGAGAACAAATGGCACAGGGAAGTTCATAGGATTATGTAGTTCGATTCAAAGCAGTTGTACTCCATTTTCAGATATTATCTCAATTTGAATCATTGCAAATTACTGTTTTATTCAAAATGGAACTTTGTTTTGTTAAATTGAGTTGTTCCAGTTCCACACCTTAATGTAGACATCTTGAAGGAAGTTAGCTCTGTTTTTCCAAGTGCTTCAATACATGAAGGAGAGCCTATATACTACCCCTTTTAGCATTCAGAGTCTTGAGACAGTCAATCTGATGCTTCAAAAAAAGTACCACTTGATTCAGCACTTTGCTTCAAGGATTCATTTTAACTGAAGCATTATCCTACTGAAGTACCTCTTGAAGCTCACATCTACTTTGTATCTGATAAGCTCCTTTGCTTCCATATCTCTAATCTAAGCGATCCATAAGATGTAAGATAAGATGTAAGATAAGTGCACCAACATGCCTATCATCCCTGTCCTACTGTTCCCTTTAATTAATTATATATAATTTTTTGTTCATGTTTTATGTTTTACACTTTTATATATCTATATATGTTTTTGACAAATAAA
>JANHJO010002095.1:85562-107128 GCA_032468235.1 Pseudoxyrhopus heterurus | reverse complement strand
ATCTTTTTATTTCTGTGTATGAAAAACAATGAACAGCTGTTGTCTGGAATCAGCATTTTCTATAAGAAACAGCTAAAGAAGCTGAAAGAAATTTAATTCATAATTTGAATCTTTGTCCAAAATTAATTTCAGCCACTAAGTAGCTGAATTTTAGCCATTCTAAGTAGCACACCAATATAAATTTGTTACTTTGCAAATTACCTTTAATTATCACCTATAGAAACTTACTGCGTGGAAATCGTGGAGGATTATCATTGACATCAGTCAGGGTAACAGTGACAGATGTGGTCCCAGAAAGACCCCCATTTTGACCAACCATATCCTTGGCTTGAATGACAAGCAGATATTGGTCTTTTGCTTCTCTGTCCATATTGGGAAGTGCAGTCTTGATAATACCTAAAGTATACCAACATAGTACATAAAGTAGTGGTAACTATCTTGTCAGTTACTAAGCGTGCATATATATAGCAGCAACATTTGCATTGAATCCTCCCTCCCCTCCCGCCAAAAAACATAATACAAAATTCTGGGCTACCATGACTTTAAATTATCATGTATTTCAGTGAGCATCATTCAGAAAGTATTAACTCTAGGCAGGTCCACTTATGTCAAATGATTACTAATTTTAAAATATCCAGCGAAGGATATAGAGTAGGGGTGTCAAACTCAATTTCATTGAGGGCCGTATCAGGGCTGTATTTGACTTCGGGGGGCCAGGGTGGGCATGGCCAGCTCGATGTAATTCCTGTTGGGGATGCCTATGGTGGCCCAAGTGCTCTGCCAGTGAAAACAGGCTCTCAAGCTCCATTTTCAACTGCCACAGCCTCCTGCAACCCCCTGCCAGTGAAAACGGAGCTCGGGAGGGCCGTGTGCGTTTTCACTGGCACAGGTTTGCATGAGGCTGGGGCCAGTCCTTCGCTGTTTCCAGGGAGGCCCTGTGGGCCAGATCTAAATACCCCATGGTCTGGATCCGGCCCCTGAGCCTTGAGTTTGACACCCCTGATATGGAGTCTTTCTTTTGCCTAGTATATGATATGAACAAATGATCATCAACTCCAGGAAGTATTTTTAAGCCCAATCTGATTTATTAGTCTGATTTATTAGTCCTACTCTAGTTTATTAGTCCTACTTTATGGTTGCTGATTTTCTTGCTAGCATTATTTGTTTTGTTTCACTCTTCCATAACATTATTTACCTTTCCCATACTTAATGTTCTTTCTTTCTCTATGTTTTAAATGACATTTATACTTTTTTTAAAAAAAAATTGAGGGTCACCTGAAACATCCCACTGGATAGGGATGGGGCAAAGAAGTAGATGAGGTTAGGACAATTTAATATTAAAACCAAAATTTCAAAATACAGTCAATATGATCACTTCCTAGGTATTAACTATTTTTTTCCTTTGTCATATTAACATGTTGTGTACCATTGCTTTAATAACATTAAAGAAAAAGAAAATAATGATTCATAAAATGACCCAGATTTGCTTGGTTGTCAGCCCAATTTAGGCTACAACCAGGGGTGGTATTCTACTGCTTCGTCCCGGTTCTGGTGACCTGTTTGTTATGTTCTGGCTGGTTTGGGCAAACCGGTTCTTCTGGTTAGGGGCTGGGCCCACCCTCCCGCCACTGTGCTATTTAGAGCTTTATTCAAGCCCTTTTTGAAGCCCAGCTGATCGGCGCTGCAGTGCAATTTCCCCCAATCAGCTATTTTGACTGCCGCCCATCAGCTGGTGCATTGCTATTTGCGAATAGAACACACGCGCACAGTGAAGCGAACCGGTTGTTAGACCGGTGGAATCCCACCCCTGGCTACACCAGTTAAAAGACCAACACTGTACATAATACATTATGTTTTAATTCATACACCTTAAATTTAAGCTGCTATAACTAAATAGAACATTCTCAATATAACTAGAGCTGCTAAGAATACTATGAATTACCAAATTGCCATACTTCAGATTTCATTCCATCTGTCCCAAATTTCTATATTTGTGAATGCAGCTGAAGAATATAAGAGCCTTCCTGTTGGTCAGGCAAACAACTCACTTAGTTCAATATTCTGTGTTACACAATGTCCACTCAGATGCACTCAGGAAGCTCATAATTATACTGTGATTCTCATTCTTTAAAAATTGAAAAATTGCAGTGCCTGAAACCATACAGTTATCTGCTATGCAGTTAAACCATAAGTTGTATAATCAGAAGAAAAGAGTAGATGCTTCAAATTTAAAATCTGAATGCTCAAACGATTTGGGAATCCATTATTGCATATGCGTTCAAAATAAATAGTTCCAATATTATACAAAGCTAACAATAACAAGGGAGGGAGGCTGACATTTTGGGGAGAAAATTGAAGGGACCTTGCAGCCCTTACACTTTTAAGTGCCAAAACTCCAAAAGATTGTTTTATTTCTATAATGTTAAAAGCTTCTGTCAATAACATACGGTGACAGCTCAGAGACAAACCATACTATGTTGTGGAGACTTTGGGTTCAAAGAGTTACTGCCCTCAAATGGATGATCATTGGTATAGAAGTTATTTCAGTTTTTTTGAAGTAGTCATTGGATACAGCAAATAAATTCTTTGTCTCAATCTCTGAGATTTTCACTACTCAGAGTTGCTTACTTTAAGGCTTTTCTAGTGAATTGTAAAAAAAGAAAGAAAGAAATAAGATCACATGATGGGGATATTGCAAACTGCTTTGTGTCTTGAGTTTTTCCAATGCTACAGTGTAAATAGGATGGGACTAATAAAAATTAGGTAACCCAGTCAACATCTAATGGCAAGAAACTGTAGGAATTGCAATTCCTCTCAACAAAAGAAGGAAAGACATTACATTTCCTACTTCCATTACAGTCTATGCACACACAGACTGATTTGTTAAACTGAAGTAGTCAAAGCCTTTTTCTCTGCCATCAAAGTGACAACATGGAAGAACAATAGCATTTATCATTCTGTTGCCAAACTCCCATGCTGCCAAAATGAGTTTCTTAAGAATCCCAAACCATAAATGACCCAGTACAATCTTGGTGCTATTAATAATCTGGTGCCATGCTGTGCATTTAAATGAAGCTATTCTAAATTAGCTAATATCTTAAAAATAAAACAAAGCAAAATCACTCACTATAATTAGAGAACTTTGATGTAGTAGCTGAAGCACTGCATTGTCTGAAGCAGTTTTAGAGCTATCCGTTTGGCCATCTCTTTGTCACTTGTAATTACTCTTTGAAATTTAAAAGAAGAGGGAAAAAAGGAACAGAACAACTGTTCTGTTACCATTCAACTATGTAGATAAGCATTGGACAATTAAATAGCCTCCTTTAACTAGGAAGATTTTTATATACAGTACAGCAGGCAGAGATATAAGATTTTATCTCACCATTGTTCCATGTCACCAGTTGAGAAAAGACAAAATATATGATCAACTAAAATGCATTGGCCTTCTGTATCATCCTTAATATTTATAATCCCTAGATCCAGATGTACTTCTTTCTTCTTCTTTTGAATTTAGAATACTCTTAATCAGAACGTATTGGGAGTTCATACAATTATGGCTAGTTTTAAAATTTCAAATTGATTAAAAATCATTACACAATTTAATTATTATTTATGTATTTATCAAAAACATTTCTATCCGACCATTAAATGACTCTTGGTGGCTTACACAAATATTAATAAACATCTACCATAGCATCTAAACCTTGATGCATGACAACGATAACAACAATTCACCAACTATAGCAAATACACACAAGAATTAATCAAAATTAAAAATCGAAGATAGCATCATAAAAAGCTTAAGGAAAACCCCTCTAAAACAATTTATAAAACGTTAGCAGAGAGAGGGTCATCACAGAAAGCAGCAACTTCTTGCTTGGTCCCCAAAATCTCCTGAAAATGTGGGATTTGTAACAAACATTGTTTTAACTGATCATTGAGAAAGAAGCAAAATCAATATAAGACATTGCCTTTTATCCTCATCCCCTGCAAGTGTTCCAAAGAAATAAATTGGTTGATGGTATCATGAACTACGAAGAGGCCCAATAGGATTATGAAAAGTGACTACCCCTCAACATCATCCAAGGAAGTGAGCAATGCTGTCTCTATCCCATATTTAGGCCTGGAAAAAAGGTAAAGGAGTCCCTGCAGATTTTATTTGGCTAGTTGTTGCCGAATATAAGGGGGAATGCTGATCTCCATTTCAAGGGCATTGAGCTAGTGCTGTCCAAAGACATTTCTGCGGTCATGTGGCAGCATGACATCATGGAGCACTGTTACCTTCCCACCAAAGTTGTACCTATTTATCTACTTGCATTTGTATGCTTTTGAACTGCTAAATTGGCAGAAGCTGGGGCAAAGACGGGTGCTCACCCCATCATGTGAAGCTCTGGTCTCAAACCTGAACCCAGACTGAAAAGAGTCCAAATAGTTTGTTTCCTTTAGGGTGTTCAGAGTTGATTGACCAGTATGAACTCTATTATTCAACACAGTTGATCCAAGGATGGCCTCCTTAGGCCTTTGGCAAAAAAAAAAAAAAAAGGTCAGATCTTGTTGGAAACAGTCATTCTTAGGGTAAGTTGAAAGAAAGAGAATACTGTAGCTTAAAGTTATGCACAGGCAAACCTAGTGGTATAAACTGAATAAATCTATGAGCCCCTCATAAAACATTGCTCCTACTTCAGCATGCTAAATTTTTATGTGCTTATTTCTAGAAAATGGATATTTGTGCTACTTTATGGCTTGGAGAATTGTTACTACTAAGATCACCAAGTGCAAATTAATATTGATCCCCTCTCTTGCTCAGGAAAACAAAGTGAAATGTGGAAGAAACAAAGTGAAATGTTATTATGCTCTCTATCCAAATACTTTTCTTGATCAATACAAGACTATTCCATCTTTCCATAAACAGAAAGCACATCATGTTGAGCAATCATGTCGGGTATAAATTTAATATTTCAATAGTACTTGCAGAATTCAAGAACTGGCATGTGTGAAAGAGTCAAAGCACAGGCAGTGGCAAAATATATTCACAATATATTTGACAAAATATATTTTGTCATTCTTTTTATATTAAGGAGTGCTCACAAACTGGTGTCAAACAGTATGGATTTTTCAGCTGCCATATCTGGACAAAATAAACAATAAAAAAGAAGGCTAACTTTGGGCTCTACATATACAAGGATCTTCTGTCCCACAGATTTTGACAGGCCTTAACTTTTGCTTGAAGTCCTAGACACACAGGAACATGTTTCTGTTACCAGCAATTATCCTAATGTACAAATAACTTTTTTTTTAATCTGACCCAAACATGAACTCATGTGTATTTACATTCCTGTTTGGTGATTCTGCTTTGACCTAAATTTAAATCCTGGGCTTCAATCCTTAGATCATTTTGACAAGCCCTTTTTTATGATTCCTATTTATTCCTACCAAGAGACATAGGGCATTCTTTGATATCATCCAAGAGCAGCTCTAACAATGGAGTTCTGTGACCTTTTTACTGCTCACATTCATAATACATAACAATATCATAGTATGAAATACTATAACATAATGTACATGATGACAGCATTTTAGGTACAGTCATTATGTTTTTAGCAAATATGAAAAGTTCTTTCCAGATGACCATAGATTCTTGATTTTTTGCTCACAAAGGACAACATTTATGGCATAAATTGCCATAATAATTAAAAAAAATATTCTTACAAGCCTTATGCCATATTTTGGTAATGAAATAGTATTTTTACAAAAAAGTGAAATGTTTGAATAATACAGCGCAGTCAGGTGTGTACAAACATATCTTCACAAAGATAACATTTGTGGAAAGCTTTTCAAATATAAAGCAATACATAGCTTTGAGAGTTTCAGAGCATACTGATGAATAAGGAAGGAAAAATGTGTAAAGAAATGAATGGGTTTGCAAGAATAAAAAAATAAAAATGAATAGAAATAATATCAAGTATTTACACATTTCAGATATATATACTTGTTGGAACACATTTTAGGCTTGTGATAATAAAATAAAACTTACTTGCAGTAGCCCACTGATAATCAAATTCTGAATGCCTAGTCCAATCCATAATCAAGAGAACATGGTGGAACTACATTTTTCCTCTTTTTTCATTAAGTCTCATATTCAAGGGGACCAGCCACTTTTTAAAAAAGGACCAGTGCCTTCTTCTTAAAGATCTAGAGACACTGTAAGGCAAAACTGGCTTTCCCATTAGGCAGAATGAAGCAATTTCTTTAGATGACTGATGCTGGGGTGAAATAATGGTAATTGTCCTAATCATTCCTCCTGAGTTTCCCATCCCTCTAAAAAAATCTTTAAGTTACCCTGAGTGTGCTTTCTAGGTTGCCTTGAAAGCCCTACAACAAGTTTGCTATCTTCAGAAGTGATTGGCATTTTAATCTAGTGACCTGAAGCCAATTTCAATTTCTAGTACAGTACACTAATACATGGAAGCAAGGGGAGGAATGTGGAGGGTACGTGGTCCTTTGTCTTTGTCTCCGGCACCAGAATGTCATGGGCTAACTCTGCTGAATAGAAAAGATCAACAGAAAGTAATGTGTGATTGGTTCCTCTCCTTTCAAGGACGAAATAACTGTGGAATGTGTTTTGAAATAACAATTTAATTGGGTACCTCCAAAATGCTTTAGTGACTTTGAGATCCTTATGTATGGTATAGAATGTTACAACTTCAATTATATGTGTTTGACTCTCTGATATTGACATAAATTGCTGGCCAATGTGGTTTCTCCCTTCCTTAATCTCTGCCTATCAAAACACAGTTGGGATGGAAAAATTGACATTACTTGGGAGCTTCATTCAGTTTCTCAGCACTTAAATTTCTTTAATACGTTAAGCTATAAATCCTAACTTCATTCTTCCTTGCGGTAACTTCTATGCTCTTCTATTCACACAACTGGGAATTCAACTCAGCACTAAGGATTCTAAATATAGACTCATGACTGACCTTATTTTTATAGTCTGCATTACTGAAGCAGATTTAAGTCTCTTGACAATGAAGGATTGGGTGCCAGGTTAATATTTAATGGCACTAGCCCAAACTTTTAACATCCTAAAAATAGGGATCAGGTGGAAAGACTACATTTTTTGTATTGCTGTCACAGGGTGGGGTGTTTTTTTTTTTTTGGTACACTGGTATGAATCCACCAGGAATATGGAGGTATATAAGTAAATAAAGAAAATAAATAAATAATCAATAACACCACTTTCTCTATCCAATCTCCTCCTCTGTAATTTACCAATCTTATATAACCATGTCTTGTACGTTTTGACTTCTGCTGCCTACTCTAACTAAGGCAGAGCATTGATAGTAAGCCACAATCCTCACACAACCAAGACTTGCAAGTAACCAGGAGGTCCTTTTGAGAAAGGGCCAGGTTTGTCACCAATTATCCTAACCCTCCAAGCACCAAATAAAGCCCAGTTATCAGAAGCAGCACAGTTATATCAGAAGCTTTCACCAAAAATCCTAATCAGACTAACACCCAAACAAAACCAATGATTAGAGGATCCTTCCAAGTAAAGGCCAGGTTTGGTAACACTTATGTCAGCCATCCTGGCATCCATACTTAATTATTAAAGTAAATGAAGCTCCACAGGACTGTGGCAGGAAAAACAAGTAGCAAACTAGGATTTTTTTTTAAAACAACAACAACAGTTTTTAAAGTGTGCATTTTCAAATTAAGCTAGGACACTCCCTGCTTTGATTCCCCTAATCTTTCTTTATTAAGATTTACTCCTTTACTTCCTTTACTATTGGTTCTTTACTAAATAGTTTGGAAGTTATTGTTCTATCTTTAATTTATGTTTATCTTTGCCCTAAAATAGTTATGAAGGAATATTGCATATTGGATATGTAATAGTTACCACCCAGCGAGATGGCAGCAAACACATTTAATAAATAATAGTAATATTTTAAAAATGTATTGTGCTAAAACCTTTGAAGATATCCAAGTGAAACTTAATAGGATTAACATTCTGTAAAGGGCCTATCATCTTTGCTGTTTTCATTCCATTCTGCCCAAAATGAAGCAGCTTTTGGCACTTTGAATTTTTCCCATTATAGTTATCAACAATATCTGGATTTGAAAATGGCTCAAATAAATAGCCAATGAATTTTCAATTACAGATTTGAATCGAATCAAACAGTCTTGGAATTTCAAAACTCTAATTCAAATGGAATCAGAGGTGATTCACAAAGACTTATCTGTTTGCTATTAAAACTCTCGTGTTTGTATCCTTAAACTGGGCAAAACAGTGCATCACAGGGCAAAACCTTTTCAACTAAAGTATCTCAGCCTAATTTAGAGAGTTCATTATTCTTGTGGAAATGCATTTTTTGAAAATTCTTGCTATTTCAATGCCATTGCCCTTCATTGCCACAACTGCTCTGCCACAATCATGTGATCCTCATTTCCGTTCCACAGGTCAATAGAGAAACCTGGGAAGCTTGAAGGAAGAAAGTTAATGGGGATCTCGTGACTGCAGCTAATGGCGGGAACATGATAGCGATTTTGGACTTCTTTCTTTAAATACGAAAATATATCTGAAAGAATAACACACATTACTAGTTATATATAAAAGCACAGGAGAATATTTACCTGTCTTTGGTTCCACAGAAAAATAAGGTTGACCTTGAAGGATGCTATAAACCACTCTGGCACTGTTGCCATATGTAGGGTCATCTGCATCGGTGGCTGTTACTTGTACCACAGAGGTTCCTGGAAAAGTTCAGAAATAATAATGAATTTGTTAATGTTCATCATGCAACAAAGAAACAGAATATTGGGCTTCTGAGGTGAGCATTTTTGATGAAACTCAGCCAATAATACAGCTCCAAACCATGTTGATATGTATGTCATTCAGATTACACCGAACTTCTTTGATGCTTTTAACATCAAGCGAGTTGATAACAATTCTCAGTTATTCATCTTCTAATGTTATTCTTGAACTGCAAAATCGGACAGTGCCGGAAATAGAAGGCATCTTCCACTTGTTCCCAGAGAAAATGCACACAAGATACAAAAGAGTCAAGTCAATGTCAAGGCAATTCAGCAATGTATCCATCCATAAGACTTTAATATTGATCTTTAAAAAAGATTTTATGCTATAAAACCTGTAGTATCAGTTTTTACCTGCCATTAGAAGCAATTATTCCAGAGCAGAAAATGGAGTTTTTGCAAGCATGTGTCAGAAAGGTATGAATAGATGTCATCTATGTTCCCAGAGTGCATATGAATGTAGGAATGCACAGATTGATGATAGCTGCCTGTGACGCTCCAGGGAATTGTTATAATGGTAGAACCAGAGACAAATTCACAGAGAAACTCTGGACATGTTGTCTGTTGTGAGGAGTAAATGTTGAAAATAGCCAAAATGACTGTGTATGCTTTTGCCTACTTTGTTGTATGAAGTGAAAGTTGGATATGCTAGGAAATACATTTAAGTATATTTAAGGGGTACCCAAGAACTAAGTAAGGTAAAAGAAAAGATATAGGATCAGTAATGGATTGGCCCTTGACGAATGTGAATTAATACAAAAGTGTATGATCAGTATGAAAGAGGTACACTGAGGTGGTTCGATCATCTAGAAAAATGAATCAGGCTCAAATAGAAAATAAGATTAAAGGGTTAAAAGGAAAAAAGAGAACAAAAAGTCATGATTTGATGTTGTTGGTGTTGATGAAATTAAAAAGGAAAAAGCTTAACTAAATATGAATTGGTCTATGGGCAAGACATGAATAAGGATAGTTTAAAAGGATGCAAAAGTTATAGTGATGTATGGTGAATGAAGTTGGTGTATATGTTTGCTTTTCATATATCAAGCCTTTAATTTTATAGCATAGTATATTTCTTATTCATTCGTGTGTTTGTTCATTCATTTTTGCACTTTGAATAATAATATGGTTTATGCCAAATGAAACAGTATAGTATATATGCGTATGTGGCATCTCAACATGTGCCAAAAAGGTTTTGTTTCTTAAGACTGTAAGTACTATGCAGCAAAATATTATGGTTAATTTGTTTCAGGATTCTAAAAAAGTACAAAAAGAATACATTCTCTATCCCTTATTAACAGATGCCCACTAAAATAGACGAATATCCTTATTTCTGAAAATGGTTCTATACTTTTGTTTCTTTATTAAGGAATTTCTCGAATATTGTGAACAAATAAAATTGCAAATGGAAACACTTATATAATGTTTGCAAGTATGTTGTTTATACGTTTAGCTAGGGTTTTTGGAACCATATGGCAATGCAGTTATGCCACTAGGGCAAACTATAAGGCAGAGTTTCTGGTTTCATTCCCCACTGTGATCTAGAAAGTCCATAGCAGGGATCACACCCACTTACTGAAATAAGTAACCATAATATGCCTTTTTGTATTACCTAAAAGCACATTTGGATTCTGCAGAGCCTTTCCATTCTGAGGGCCTTTGCAGATCCCTTGTCTCTGTCACTGCTGCATATCTCTGAGCCAGGAAACATACTAACCTTGATAAGACACTTACTTAAAATAAGCTTATTTTATCACATTTAAGGAATAAGTCATTTGAGAACAAAAGTGCCTGTAGAAAATTATTCTCTTGGGCAGCATGACCAAAGAAAAGGATTGCTGAAGCTGTAATTAAATCTGTGGAGGATATCAAGTTGCGTACTAGAGAAACCTTTTTCTTTCCATCAAGGCTCTATTCTGTTAGACGATAAAATCAAATCAAATCTTTATTGCGGTCATAGACCAGCATAACTGGTAGAAGATTGTTTTCCCCAAATACATAATCAAGTTAGCCTTTAGGTACATTGTCCTAAATAGAGAGTGTTCTGAAAAGATTGCTGATGTGGGAGTAATAGAAACAAAGTCAGAGTTTTTCATCAGAAGACAAATTGTAAAGCAAAGAAACAAAGGCTTGTGGCAGACAGGAGAGGGGAGAAAAGATATATAGACAAGGAAACAGCTATGTAATGATATTGATACCTCAGTGTACAAGGGGGAACAAGAGTGAGAAGTGAGGGAACTTGGAAAGCTATAAAGAAAGGTGAGAGACATTAGAGGAAGGATGAATTATTACAGACTTTCTTTATAATCTGTCTAAAACTGTCTGCAGGACCAGTGTAAATTTTCAGAGATATCCAGAAACTAAACAAAACAGAACAGGTGCTCATGGACTCAGCAGGACTTTACAAGACAAAACTGTAAATTACAAACTCCCAAAGCAGGTTCACATGAATAGCTGCATGGACAAACTACCTCTCCAACAATTCTCCTAAACTATTCAAATCTACCTAAAGTGGAAATGCAGGGGCAGCCCAGGCTAAACTGTACCAGCAGAGAGATTCCAACCTTAAAAAGAGAGGAAAGGAGATGGAAAGTCTAGCAGCAACTAAACCGAATGTTTTGCCAAGGCTGTTCTAACCTTGAAAAAGCAAAAACATATGCTGGCAATTTAAAAGAGAATGTCCAGGATAATGAAAGGGGGGAAATGCTAATATAGGCATTTAAAAATATGTATGTATGTATGTATGTATGTATGTGTGCGGGCGTGCGTGCATGCATGCATGACATGTATATCCAGCCAGAATGTCTCTGAACATAAGCAGAATGCTTCCAATGAAATGGCCTAAGAATAAGGCTCTTGTAAAATAGAACCAAGACTGATTTTTTTCAGAATCAATTGTTGGACAAAATTTCTTGACTTTTTTCTTTTTTCATCCCAATACATACAGGCACAAATATATACACACACATACAAATCCAGGAAAAGATCACCTTCTGGTGAGCACTAGCTACTGTTACTGCTATCAATAAAGGCCCACAGTTCTGTGCAACTTCTCTGTGGGGGGGGGGGCAATCATTGAAAAGATCTCCAATTACTCTGTCCGCAAACTGGATAGAGAAATTACAATCAGGAAGATTAAATATACTAAGTATGCATGAAAAGTCTTTCTTTTATGATTTTTCCTTTAAGCTGATTTACTTTTTGTTTTAAGAATTCTGTCACCATTCTGACCCCAATACTTTCCATGCTCTGTTTCTTCAAAAAACAGCTTTTTACAATTTTAATTCTAGGACGGAGGAGTCTATGATTCACATGCTGAAATTTATCTTCTGTATTTGTTTAAAAATTATTAAAAAACATACACCGAGAACACTCTATATATTATACTCCTGAGTTTTGTATTTTACATCCGGGCAACTGGATCAAAGAATGGTAGTCTAAAATTTCAAACTGGATTTATATAAGTGTTGTGCTACCTGCAGTAAATGGGATATGAGGTCATACTGCAAAGTTCCTAACACTTTCCTTTCCCTTTTTTTAAAAAACATTATGACCATTATTTAGTGCCCTTTCCTTTGTTCTCCTGAGTACAATGTTGCCATTCTAGAATTTATAATCTCTCTTGGAACCACAGCCAGAGCTCTTGAGACTTGGGTTTACTGACAACAGTCTTTTACAAATACCTCCAGCAATCAGCTCTATTTTTACAGTTAGTAATTCTTGAGGAAGTCACAGAAGCATATATAAACTTCAATGACAGCCTCTACAATTCCACTAGGGAAACTGTATAAATCCAGAAGTTCACTTACAGACAATATCATAGATTTTGCCAACCCAGTCACTGAACTTCAGGAGTCAAATTAAAAGAAAAAGAAAAAGAAGAATTAGACTCCTGACTAAATCCATATACATTTTTATGTGTGAAACGTCTCCCAATTGTATAATATATGTATACAGAAGACAAGAACAAGGATTTTCTAGCTAGAAAAATACTGAATGTCAGGCACAAAATAAGTGGGCATGCATGAACGTATGTGTATCTCCAACATGCAATGTCATATAATGAAAAAGCATACAGAATGTTCATTAATTTTGGAAAAAATTGAAGCAGAAATAGAAAGTGAAAATTTATCATTGGAAGAACACAAAGACAAAATTGTGCTACAGCAAGAAACCATCTGGAAACGAAATATATAGAAGACAGTAGCCATGGCTTTGGGGAATGCAGGAAATAATCAAATATGGCAACATTTCCACGAGAATAAACAGAAGTTCAGTTAGACAAATGCATTAATTTATTTATGAAGAAACTACATCTGCACCAAGGTGGAAATCCTAAAAATTCCTCAATTGTTCTAAATGTTCTTTAGAATGATAACATAGCATGCTCTGTTTTATATGCTAAGGGCATAGATGATAGTGTCATGGAACAATATATGTAGTTACCATAATTATAAATTATACTGCTCTAACTTGTTTGGTAATTGTATTTTCGATCCATTTTATTGTGCTTCATAACTCTGTATTGTATAATCATTAATACTATTTAATATGGATGTTTTATATGGATGTCTTGAGATTTGTCATTTTATATAATTCTGCAATTGAAAAGAAGAAGTACATGAAGAAGAAAAATAGTGAACTGAAAAATATCCTATTCCTTTTAATGATCAGCTCTTGAATGATTAACTTCCTATCACAAACAGATTCCAGCTTTCTTGCAATTGTCTTTGCAAAGATATCATTCTGTGTTTGCCATGGATAGGCAATATGTATTTCACAGAATATAAACAATGTATCATGAATAAGAACCAGTTACCTATTTGTTAAGACATCACTTTTGTGCATCTGAAGGTATGACATGTCACCTATTGACATAATAAGTGTGTCAATTATTGAGGCACCATGCTTTTTGGATCATCTAAGTTCATGTTAACAAACATGTCTTATATAAGATGCTTTTCAGATGGCACCTTTCCCCGGCGAGACTGGCTAAAATGTTCCTGGTACACCTTCAGAATGTTGGAAATGAAAAAACCCCAGAGGATCTTATTACCACATGTGGTAGCTGTGCCCGATGGCAAAACAATTTTGGTTGAAAATTAGGAACTGGTTACAAGAAATAACGGTTCACGGTCTGGAAATGAAACCAGAAATCTTTTTATTAGGGATGATACAGGATAAAATGGAGAAAAAAAATTATATATTTAATGACACATATCATTACAGCGGTACGAATAGTATTCGCCCAACATTGGAAAGCTAAGGAGTTACCAATAGAGAACAAAATAATATATAAAATAATTGACTGTGCAGAGATGGATAAATTTACAATGTTACTAAAAGAAAAGGAAGAGACAGAATACTACATGAGTTGGGAAATGTGGTTCGATGGGGTAAATAAAAGGAAAATCTGAAGACCTGATATAAGGAAGGTCAAAATACTGAACAAGAAATAAGAGAGATAGAAATTGTAAATAAAATGTGTTTATAATAAAGAAATCTTAAGGCAGAGAAAGATCGAGGGAAAAAGACCAAAGAAGTGAAAGGTTAAATACTAATCCGATATGTATATGAAGAAGATATAAAATTATAAACAATCTGCTGTTAAAGAAAATCACAAATAAGAATTAGCTCTAAGAGCTGTGTATATGTGTATATGTCATATATGTTTTGTTATTGTCTAATTTTTTAAATCTAATAAAATTTATATTAAAAAAAACGTGTCTTTTTCCTCTTTCTTTTCTTTTAACTCTTGTATAGACTTATTGGCTATCTGAACAGGCAAAGGAAGATGGAGACAATTAGAAAGGAAACAAATGAGGGAGGGGCCAAAGGGCACACTGTTTAATTTCCTTGGTATCTGTGACAACATTTACAGTGAAAAGCTAGAAAAAGGGAAGGGAAGGGGCAAGGGGCAAGGGGCAAGGGGCAAAGGACAAGGGGAAAGGGAAAGGGACTACTCTTACATGTATATGAAATTAACTTTTATTATAAAGATAGGTTTTTCTATCACAGGAATGTGCTAGAGCCAGTTAGGAACAGAAGCCTTTGGCATGTAACTGATTAAGGTCTTGTCAAGCAAGACAGTAGCAACCTAGTGGGCTGGAAGGTACTAATCAACTATTAAGGTCACAGAGCTGAGCTTGTTAACTTCCACTTAGCACTTATTAGGAAATGCTGCACCAGGGAGAAAAACCTATCAGGAAAAGATGCTCAAAAAGTCAGAGAATATTTGATTTTAAGGATATGTATAACAGACAGAGGACATGAGGATAAAAAGAAGTCCTCATTTTTTTTGGAGGGGGGGGGAATCTGGTAACCCTATCCTTGTATTAGTTATCTGTTGTATATCATATGGACCCAATGAAGCCCAATTTTGAACATTTAAGGTAAACATAATAAACAGAATATAATACACTTCTACTCATACCTATTATATAAAAATTTAAAAAAACCCAGTGATTTGAGGGTTAAAACAAATTAGACACCATTTTAAAAATTCTTGCTGAAATTCTTAAGTATAAAAAAAGGGGTTTAAGCATATATATGTCTCACTTTTATGTAACAGTTTCTAATAAAAAATGATTTAGGCAGACTTAACATTTCTTCTAGCTTGTCCTTACCAACATTTTTATTACTGAAGAGTATAAGGATTTCAAATCACCGTATTATAGTAAAACTTATCTGGGAACCAATAAAGCAAAGATTCTCCTTTCCACTCTTTAGCTTTAACACATCATGCGTCCATTTTCTAAAAGCATACTCATCTTTTCTAAAGCTAACACATTTTCATTTATTACTTCGTTATTCTTTTTTTAAAAAAAGTCTTGGATTCCAAACTCTAGAGATATCACTGTGGATTGAGTGAGCGATCGAGAATTTAATTTGAACATAGGTATCATCGTGCCATCATCTTTATTTTTTTATTGTACTTTCATTTTTTCCAGAAAAATCCAAGGACATATAGAAAGTTTTGGCCTATGGTTTATTCATGTGCAAAATTATTTTTGCACAATAAGAAACCAAACTGGAAGAAAAATATGTACAAATATAAGAAATTTACGTATTCTGTTAGATAAATGTTAAATATGAAAAAATAGGATATAATGATACTTTTAAACACTGGTGCCTTTCTGTAATCAGTGCTATAATCTAAATAACCAGAATGTTATTTAAGAATTAAAGATGTCTTAAGCCTTTAAACATTCAAAGAGATTGTAGTTTTTAAGCTTTAATAGCTCATTTTGGCTGAAATTACTTTTACTGTCCTCAATACCCAATTAATAAAGTCCTTGTCATGGATCTAATTTTAAAATATGTGAGGTAGATACTTCATTTCTCCTTAGTATTTCATGAACGCAGGAGATGTTTAATTAGAAATGGTGTCATATAAATAAACCATGACTTACTGTGACTATATAAGATAAATGTCACACAAGCAGTTCATGAAGCTAAATTCAGTATTAATGCAGTATTAAATATTACTCTACCAGTAACCACAAAGGATTTTAAATATATCATTCTATGAAACTTGAATTAGATTTAACGTTCTGTAATATACAAAACTCATGAACTATATATAACCCCACTTAGATATTATTTTCTACTGATTTCTCTGCCTTTTGTTAGAATTCCTTTGTAGAGGATTTGCAACTTTGCTGTTTTGCAATCTAAAGAATACTTATCTACAAAATTAA
This sequence comes from Pseudoxyrhopus heterurus, assembly GCA_032468235.1. Classification (NCBI taxonomy): domain Eukaryota; kingdom Metazoa; phylum Chordata; class Lepidosauria; order Squamata; genus Pseudoxyrhopus; species Pseudoxyrhopus heterurus. The sequence goes on along the minus strand of JANHJO010002095.1, from coordinate 90,617 downwards.
CTTGTATTTGCAAAAGAACAAATAGAATAGTTTGTATACATAGTAAAGCTATATGGATTTCTATCTCAATAGAATTTCTAATAGAATAGAACAGAATTTCCACTTCAATGACATAACTTGTAAAATCTTACAATTAATAACATGCTACATGAGAAGTACACTGTTTGAGTATTTCAGTGAAATGCAGTGGACATAGTATACTTGGATTTTAGTAAGGCATTTGACAAAGTAATTCACAACCTACTTTGTGGTAATCTAAAACAATGTGGGATATACAGGATCACCATCAGATGGATTTGTAACTGGCTGACAAATTGCACTCGATGTGTGGTCCTCGACAGAACTACATCTACACAGAAGAAAGTAAGCAGTGGGGTATCCCAAGGTTCTGATTTAAGCCCAGTACTCTTCAACATTTTCATAAATGATTTAGATGAGGGAATAGAAGGAAACTCAACAAATATGGAGACGACACTAAATTGGCAAGGAATAGCCAACTGTCCAGAAGACAGGCTCAATATACAGATGAATCTCAACAGACTTGAAAACGGGCCCTATCTAATGCAAATAAATTCGATGTAGAGGGAAGTAAAATTTTACACTTAGGTAAGAAAAATCAAATCTACAGGTATAGATTAGGTGAAACCTGGCTCAAAAGCTATAACTGTGAGAGGGATCTTGGAGTCCTAGTGGACACTTAATATATGAGCCAGCAGTTGTGCAGCAGCGGGCAAAAAAGCCAATGCAATCCTAGGTTACATTAACAGAGGGATAGAATCAAGATCACATGAAGTATTAGTATTGCTTTATAAAGCCTTAGTAAGATCACACTTAGAATACTGCATCCAGTTTTGGTCACCATATTATAAAAAAGATGTAGATACTCTGGAAAGTGTACAGAAAAGAATAACAAAGATGATTAGGGAGTTGGAGGCTCAAACACATGAAGAAAAGGTGCAGGAATTTGGGTTGTCCAGTCTAGTGAAAAGAATGACTATGGGTGACATGATAGCAGTGTTCCAATATTTTAGGAGCTGCCACAAAGAAGAGAGAGTCAACCTATTTTTCAGAGGACCAGAAGGCAAGACAAGAAACAATGGATGGAAACTAATCCAGGAGAGAAGTAATCTAGAATTAAGGAGAAATTTCCTAACAGTGAGAACAATCAACCAGTGGAATGGCTTGCCTTCAGAAGTTGTGAGTGCTCCATCACTGGAGGCTTTTAAGAGTCTGGATAGCCATTGGTCTGGAATGGTATATGGGTGTCCTGCTTGTACAGGGGATTGGACTAGAAGAATTCCAAGATCCCTTCCAACTCTGTTATTCTGATTCTTCACCACAGCTTCAGGGGGATGCGCAAAGCAAGTTCAATATTTTTATATTTGTGTTTAAATGTTGTATGCAGGTATATACATGGAAGACTACATCACAATTTGACATATGATTTGCCACTTGCTTCTTTCCCAGCAGATAAAATAGATGTCCTTGGATATACATATTTGAAAGTGAAGAAGAAAAGATGGGGCAAAGCTCCGAACTACAATATCTTAATAGAGAAATGAGTAGGACTCAAGCTGGTGTGTCTAGAGCATTATTGAGATAAATTTTGTTTAGGTATTAGAACCGGAATTCCAAAGTGGTGCTTATGTTCACCAAGGGAGCATCCATAAGCAAGTTTGGATATTGCTAGACCACCACAGTGACTATTTTTATAAATGGACTAGTAATCAGTTACTCTGCCTAATTAGGAAGCTGTAAATTAGATGTAGCAGTAATAGCTAGCTTTCTGTAGCATTCCCATTCAGAAAGTTGTTAACAGGACTGCATACTGGCCTCTTTCTTTTTAATAGGTATGGCAGTTCAATGGTCATTGCCTAAACAGGAATTCCACCCTACTACACTTAGACAGTGTTCTTCTATTAAGATGATGAAAATATTCTTTTGGTCACTGAAGTTGGACTCAGAAGACATCTACTGGCTCTTACTATAAAGAAGAATTGCTTACAATTAACTACACCAAAACTAAAATTATGGCCTTTTCAAAGGGGCTGAGATGTTGTAAGTATCAATGGCAAATGAATAACAATACCATAGACCAAGTTTCATCTTTTAAATATCTCAGCACACTATTCCAGCAATTGGGCATCTGGTGAGAACCAATTAAAACTATTTCCAAGACAGCTAATATTAGTGCTAAAGCTACACTCAGCTTTTTTTCATGCTACAGGAGATAAGAATGTACTTGCTACCATAACACTTTTCAAAGCTAAATCTATCTCCAAAATGTTATATGGTTTGCATCCAATAACCTAAAATCCCTCGATACAATACAGTCCAAATTCCTGAAAACGCTTGTAATACTTCACTCAGAAACTGGGTTGAGTCAGGGCCCATGTAAGTGGCTCTGGTTTGGGCTTAAGCTTCAGTTTTCCAGTAATTCCCCAGCTATCATGATTCTTTTTAATAATTTCCTCCTTTTTGGAAGCTAGGATCCAAAGAGACTTATGTAGTGTTTCTTAGCCTTGGGAATTCCAAAAGGGAGAGCTGTAATACAGGAGCAGGGGATCACATATCTGTTCAGGTAGAACAAGACATATAAGGCCACTGTGACTGGCATTATATAAACTGGAGACCTTTCCAGCCAGCAAGCTAAGGTCATCTGCCATCACAGCACAGAAATTCCTCTTTAATCTCATTTAATGCCTTGCCCTCTGCATTATTGGAATGAAATTATAATATTCCTTTGTAAATCAAACCTGTTTCTGTGCTTTGGAGAAACCTGAGAGCCTAGTATACATGTTCCTTTGATGCTCTTTCTATGATAAGCTACATTCCACTCTTATACTTTCATCTGACAACAGAAGTCTCTTCTGTCTGGACTGGAGGACAATCCTAGTTGTTCCTTGCTACCAGACCAGAATCCCAACAGTTTCAAGAGAGCTGAAAAATTTCTCAATTGCAGTTGCCCTATGTAGAAAAATATTTTGTTAACTTTCTGATTTCATACAATACACCCAAACTCATGTCCCTGTGTTATCACTTAATACAAAATTATTCAATAGATATTGACGCAACAGTTCAAAAGCGGGTGATCACAAGTAGATAAATAAGTTTCGCTCATTAAGAAGAGACTGGACAGCCATTTGTCTGGAATGGTACAAGGTCTCCTGCTTGTTCAGGAGTTGGACAACATTAACAGGGACATGAAAGGCGCCTCTAACTGGGTGTCCCCCAGGCAGCGGTGATATCACCATTCAATTCTTTCAACCAAGAAGCACTTTGGCGCTCCAAACACAATAGTAGTAGTAGTTAATGTAATAGTAGTAGCAGCAACAGTGATAGGTAGAATTCTAGCATTTTATTTTAAAATATTTTTTTATTAATTACTGTAGTTATTTTATTTTTAGCATTCAAGTCCTACTTTTAATATTCTGCTATCTATACTTTTTATACTATAACAACATATACTCCTGATAATATCTTAGCAAGTTTTGCAGCTTCTAGGCATTTTATTGTTCTTTCTGAATACTATTTATTTATTTATTTTTAAAATTTATAAGCCGCCCCACTCCTGAAGGACTCCGGGCGGCTTACAACATATAAAATGAAACATCCAATCAAAATATTAAAAACAATTAAAACATTAAAAACATTAAAAAAAACCTTGGGTAGAATCCCTAGTCCCAAGCCTGTTGGCATAGCCAGGTCTTAAGAGCTCAGTGGAAGGTCACCAGGTCAGGGATGATCTGAATCCCAAGGGGCAGTTGGTTCCAGAGGGTCGGTGCAGCCACAGAGAAGGCTCTCCCCCGAGGGCCCGCCAGCTGGCATTGTTTAGCTGACAGGACCTGTAGGAGGGTGACTCTGTGGGACCTAACTGGGCGCTGGGAGGCATACGGTGATAGAGGGCAGTCCTGCAAATAACCCGGTCCTAAGCCATGTAGGGCTTTAAAGGTCATAACCAGCACCTTGAATTGCACCCAGAAGCCTACTGGGAGCCAGTGCAGCTCACACAGGAGTGGTACTACATGGGTGCACCAAGGCACACCCATCACCATCCGTGCGGCCGCATTCTGGACCAGTTGAAGCTTCCGAGTGTTTTTCAGGAGCAGCCCCATATAGAGCGCATTGCAGTAATCTAACCTCGAGGTGATGAGGTGATGATACTATCTATATTTTCTGTCGTTGTTTTCTGCTTTTTGCTTCTTACTCCTTTAAGATGTCAACATTTAATTTGCTGGTCAGAGACCATAATGAAAATAAACAAAATCTTGTAATCTCCCATAGCAGTCAGACCACCCATGGCATGCTCCAAAAATGTAAAATGTAACTGCTGGCCAAAGAATCTGGGGAACAAGACTCAGAGAAATTATTTGATCTTTAAAAACAAGACCCCTGACAAAATGTGCTGCCATTTTTTCAATAAACAAATGTTTTTAAATGCTGCCTTGGACTTACTCCCTGCCTCATTTTTTTTTCTTTGATATCAACAAATTACTGCAAGGTTAACAGACCACACTTTCATTTAGGGAAAAGTCATCAAGCAGATTTAATATCTGCAGTTTGCAGATGTTGGTGGAAGTCACTGTTGATGCATAGAGTTGACATAACTAACCCAAGGTTGTCATCAAGGATAAATGTCCATAATGTCCTGAAACAGGATTGTAGATTTGTTCCCTAAGGAGAATCTCTAAATAGACTGGGTAAACAAGCCATAGATGAAAAATATCTGAATATAGGTGTCAGTGCACAAAATGCAACCCTCCTGGAATATAACTGGCATCATAATAAAGGAAACTATCAAACCAGGCAAAGAAGCAATTATTCTGACTAGAAGAGGCAAATGTCCTAGTATGTATAATTTGATCAACAGCATAGCAAAGAGAGTGTTATGTGAATACTAGATGCAGTTGTGTGTATCTTGCTCAGTGTGTACACACAGATAGAGCAATATTATTATTATTTATTTATTCATTCATTTATTTGATTTGATTTGTATGCCGCCCGCTCCCGGAGGACTCCGGGCGGCTCACAACAGTAAAAATACAAAAATAGAAT